>JNBR01000094.1:8788-25160 GCA_002081595.1 Achlya hypogyna | reverse complement strand
TCGACCAAGATGCGCTCGAGAAAGAACTGTTGGGTTAAGTTACCATAAATATCTTCTAGTGTTGTAATCGAACTTTACAGACAGGCTGACGCCGAAAAGTTCTTGCCGTCGGATAGGCTGAGAATAACTTTTTGACTTCGGGCCTTGATGTTGAACACACCAGCATGTATCACTCATTAACGTCGCTTCTACGTGTATAACGAGCCAAAGTGAGTTACTTGTCATTCCGCACCGAGTTCTGGAGGCACCCAGCCTTGTAGCATTTTAATATCTCGTCCAGACCGACGTCCATCATCGCGGACCCTGCCGGTTTCTGCAAGCATTCCGAGTGCCACGCTGCAGGCCTTCGCCTTACTCTCGGCGTTCATGATCAATCACGATGTCATCAATCTCATGCACATCTGCTTGATGTCGTCGATCGTAAACATGGTGTGGTCAAATGCGACCGCACTGTCAGCGCTTGCTTGTGTGGCCATCCCGTCGCCTGCGCTTGTTGTACCCAGTGCTCGTTCGAGCTCAAGCATATTGCCTACTCTCATCTCATCTCTCTAGCCGTCAGGTGAGCTCTTTTAGATCTCATTTGAGACACCTAAACTCGATGCTTGTATGCAACGAGCGGGTAGTGAAGCGAGATGCACACACCGTAACTTTAAGGCAGATTACTGATGCACAGAAGAGGAAACTATATATCTTGTGGCAACCAGAGACTTATGTGTGACGATTTGTGGGTCTAACAGAGTCGGGTTTCCTGGGAGAAGCACGGTCCTCTCCAAGCCCTTCACGTCGCCCAAGTGTGAAACCTTTTCCTAATCAAGAGCAACTCCAAGCAGCGCCAGGATCTCGTCCAAGTACAAAGCCGCATTGCGCTAAGCTTATGGACGGAGGACGAAGAGGGTATTACCGTGGACAGGCTGGATTTTGATGGGCATCAACCACACGTACTGCCACAAGTGCGACAAAATCTTCATGTACGACGAGTCGCGCGATCTGACTTGCCACGTCGCGTTCTTAAGCCCACGTGATGGCCTCACGCCTATCCAAATACGCCACCGTAGACGTCTTGAACAACACAAGGATCATCGCGTTCGACCATCCTGCCAACGGTGACGTGGTGTGTAGCATAGGACGTTGCCTTCAGGTAAGCCCACACAAGACGCCTACCGCGTACAAGCTACAGTGCTCGTCAACGAATACGATACGCGCGTTCGAGCTCTAACACGAATTGGCCGGCTTGCTCATGGAACGCCTGCGCGGCCGGTGCTTCTTCTACTGCATCACGGTCGACATTTGGTCGTCCAAGCAGAAGGATTGCTACACCTTGGTGACGATCCAGCGTTTGACTTGTCTGACTTTAACGTGCAATTCATTACTTCATGTTGACATATAGCTTTTCCGGGGAAGCAACGCCCAGCCTCATCAAGCTCAAGATCGACAGCTTGACAGTAGCAGCTCCCGGAGGAGAACCTCGCTTTGCTTGCGCCGCGGACATACCGACGCTGCTGAGATAACCTCGCTGGTGATACAGCCATCGCCAGCTACTGCCCGTCATTGCAATGTTAGTTCGCAAACAGGTAGGCTGCTCTGTAACATCAACTCAAGCTGGCTAAGGCTCTTAAGCGCGAGGTCCATATCATGGAGAAGTTGCAGTACGCTGACCCATATAGGCAGTTAAGGTTCTGATCTTTCAGCACGACAACGGGTAAAAGCCTACACACCGAAGTGCAGCGCAGGTAGTGTGTTGGCTTTTGTGCAGGCCGTGCCTTGGCGAGGAGCGAGCCCCAGTTCAGCACTCACATGGACTTCTTTGTATATGAAACGCTCAGGCGGAGGTGGGTAGGCCCCCAGGGCCGCGCCGACCCTGGAGCAGCACTCACAACTCTGACCTAACCCTTCCTAACTTGAGTACGTGTTTAAGGTCGGTAAACCAGAGTAAGCAGGACATGGCTTGGGAGAAACGCACATAAGTCGGAGGTCTACTCGAGTAAACCTAACTAGGATAAACGTATTTATATTAAATCTGGTTTTTGATATAAAATATCGTAGCCAGCCACGCTTCTTCATCGCCGTGTATACGGTTCTGCGGCATAAAATGGAAAAATCCCGTAAAAGTGTATTATTAATAGTTAATGTTATTTATGCAGCCACATGACGCGTATCATGCACGTAACACACGTGTGAAGCCTTTAACAAGCAATAAATTCGATCACCGTATCAATACGACTTTTGTGCATTCCCATCGAAAGAGGAGGAAGGGTTAGGCTTTATATGTGATGATGGTTTTTTTATTGAAATTCAGCCGAGTTTAAGGAGATGTCATAATACAGTACAATGATGTTGTATCCCCATGTTACACTCTCCGTTGTCCTACTATTAGTAGTTTTGGCATAGTAGCTACTGAAGATTTCCCTGATACGGTTTTTGCACGACTGCACCTTCCTATGCCACAGTAGCCACTACCGAGTTGGACACAGTTTACACACCTCACTACTCATGTGAGCTATTTGAAGACGTTATATCTCTATTGTGCTGGATACAATCTAACGTCAGAGAGCGTCTGCTTTGTGGTAAAATGCTCGGTCGATTTTCAATTTCTCTTCCATCACATGCATACCCCGTAACGAAGAGATCCATCGCAAATGCTGCCTCATCGAAGATGTTTCCTTCATGCCCATGCGGAATGCAGAGATACGTCTGGGATTCTTTTCGTGGTCGTGCTTTGATTTGCGTTTCGCAAGAAGCTCATTGTTATATTTTCTTGGGTGCCCAAACATGAAGGCCGCCTTTATGCTATTTGCCATTGCTTTGTCGGCTCGTGCGAACCATCCAGTAGCACAGTCACACCGCCTTCGGTCAACACCCTGCTCATTTTCAACCTCTGGGTCCAGCGACGATTGGAGCTCAAATTCTGGCTCCGAGGACGACTGCAACTCGGGTTCCAGCTCAATTGACTGGGATTCCAGTTCAGGCTCTTATGACTCGGACTCTGGTTCAGGCTCCAGTAACTGGAACTCTGATTCTGGTTCCAGTGACCAGAACTCTGGTTCTGGATCCAGTTCCTCGAGTGGTTCGGATGCCTGGAATTCTGGATCGGGCTCCAGTAACTCGGGCACTGACGACAGCAACTCGGGCTCGAGCGACTCAACGTCGGGTTCACGTGACAACCATTCAGATTCTGGTTCGTCTTCTTCTGACGCGGGCTCGGGCTCTACAACAAACGCACCCAAGCCGACAAGTTGTCCGCCAATGCCGACAGCAACACTGACACCTGCACCGACGACCCCTCAACCCTCCACCTCACAGCCCATCTCAATTTCTCCAGTCCCAAGTACGTCGATGCCAAGCTCCGCGTCTGGATCAGGTTCATCGGCCCCGACAGCCATGCCAACTAAATTATCGCCCACTGTGACGCCGACGCCTTCCAATGTTCCAAGTACTAGTTGCCCTCCACTGCCTACACCAAGCCCAACAACACCGTCACCGACGACTGGCCCTACTCCCAGTTCGGACTCCGACTCTAACTCAGGATCAGGTTCGATATACCCTACCGTGGAGCCCTCGGACGAGCCATGCGATGAGCCGAGTGACGAGCCGAGTGACGAACCCACGGACGAGCCATGTGATGAGCCCACGGACGAGCCCATTGATGAGCCCACGGACGAGCCCATTGATGAGCCCACAGACGAGCCTAGTGACGAACCCTCCGACGACCCCGCTTACCCAACAGATGAACCGAGCCCGTCACCATCACCGTCGTCCAAACCAACGCCCTTGCCTCC
The DNA here is from genome assembly GCA_002081595.1 of Achlya hypogyna. Lineage (NCBI taxonomy): Eukaryota > Oomycota > Saprolegniomycetes > Saprolegniales > Achlyaceae > Achlya > Achlya hypogyna. The sequence continues at coordinate 21,384 of JNBR01000094.1, read as the reverse complement.
GCGACCCTCGACGGGCGACCTCAAAGCCCAGATCATTTACCAGACATCAGTCATTCGCGCCGCCCACGGTCTCGGTCCTGTCTCATGGAATGACGACCTCGCCATCAAGATGCAGGCGTGGGCCGATTCGGCACCGCAAAAGACTGGCGGGGGGCATGGCGGGCCTCCAGGCAACCAAAACCTTGCGAGTTTTATCATTTGCAACGACAACTGCATGTCCACGACGGGCCCGGCATGGGACTGGTACTCTGGTGAAGAGAAGCTGTGGAACTACGACACAAACGAAAGCCAAGACGGCAACTGGATGACCACAGGCCACTTTTCCAACTCGATGGATCCGGGTGTCAACGAAATTGCTTGCGGGTACTCCACGTTTCCCAACCCCAGCATCGGCAACAAGGATGATTCCCTCGTGTGGTGCAACTACCTCGGGGGCAACAATGGCAAGATCCCGCGCCCACTCGTCGACCAAGATGCGCTCGAGAAGCAGCTTCGTGGCAACTAGCTGACATTTTTCATTGCACGATACTTTTTGTAATTTTGTCATTTAAAGCAAGCTCAAAAATTGATGTAAAAATCGCAACTTACCTATGGAATCTTTCGTGTTTCCTGATGCTGTTGAAGAGGCAAACTGTGAGAGAAGAAGCGGTGTGCGTCCTCCACACTGTGGTCCAGACAGGCCTGCAGGGGTAATTAACGTGAACATGCGTGGACGAGATGACCAAGTGCATTTGCCTAGGATAATAAGTTAACTTGAAGACATCCTGGGGCCTCGAAGCAAATCTAGCTAATGATGTTAATGCATGGCTACGAGTGCTGCTGACTTATGAGTGTGGCGGGGTATATGGCTTTTCGGGTACACTTAGATTGTGGGCTATACCCGTGCAGAGCGGAGTCGTCACAAGCTTCATGAGTGGTCGCCTCGTGCATGCTCTCGCTAATGGAAGGCTGCTTTCGTCGGGGAACCCACAAACACAAGAATACCGGTTTTGAATGGTCGCGGCGTTTGCATGTCTTCAGGTACATCATATGCGCAATCTGCTACTTCAGCAAAGCGATTGAGACATCGCTTTGAAGCGTCTTTTCACTCGAAGCCAGCCTCTGCTTCACTGTCAAGCTCGTCGGCTTTGTGCTGCACCGAACGACAGACAAGGCAGAAAGTGATGGATTTAAATCATAGTCCCAGGAGTTCTTCTTGCGGGCAATAGCAAGTTTTCTTGCGCTCTCAGTTATCGGTGCCTTTAGAGGCGACAACGGTGTCGCAACCTTGGGACTGCTTGCGTTTGTAGTCGTATTCAGCAGCTAGTGCGCAACAATGAAGCACAAACATCATCTCCGGCTCAAGGTTATATCGTTATTGCGATAAGTTTCCAAGCAGCTGCGGAAGCTTTGCTGACGTGGGCATTTATCCGCCAAGCATAACGCAATACACTCGCACATTAGTATGCAAAAATAATTATCCATCAAATGCGTCCATTTCATTATAATTTTTTATTAATGCATGACCACATTGTGCACTCATCTCCGCTTGGTCTTGCTTATACCAACGTCATTGTAGCCAATTTGGGCGCTTTTTTGAGATGTCGTCGTCGTCGGATGTACCTTAAGTAGCCGTTTCAAAAAGCTTGATTTGGCTTTTTCGATAGCCTTCCGCTTCGCATTTCGCGCCGCCTTCTTCTTGATGTTGTTAAACTTTATAATGGTGAAGCGGAAGATGGACGCGTACTCATCCTTAGAAATCGTTTGTCGATCCTTGCATGCCCAGTAGTAGTACGCCGTCAAAATTCCCACAAAGACGAGCATAGCGCAAATGGCAACGCCGTGATCACCTTGAAAGCCGCCAATGATGGAGAGTGCAAGCAAGCCGTAGACACTGATGGCGGCGACGGCCCCGGGAATTCCATACGGCGACATGTACCCGTCGCTGGCTGCTTTGTACGTGGTGCGGAGCAAAATGAATCCAACTATCTGCGCCGTGTAGCAGAAGGATGCAGCGAGAATGAAGACGTCCTGGAGGGCGGAAGAGAAATCCGAGCTCAAATAGCCCAGAACACACAGTACAAAGGAGCAAGCAGCAGAGAAAACCAGGGACTTCCACATGCTTCCCTTTCCAGTCGCCTTGAGACCCATCCACTCGGGTAGCAAAGTCGAGTCTGCTAGAGCTTGCACGAGTCGCGCGGACGGGATAGTAAAACCCGCGGCCATGCCGAACTGGGCGGGGAGAATGAGCCAGGCGCCAAGTGAGTCGGAGATGCCATACGCCATCGCGAAGCCTTGATTAAGCAGGTAATCGGCTTTAGTTGCGGTAGCGATGCCTGGCGCGAGCGCAGGCACGAGACATATGAGTGAAACGTCAAATAGAAAGAGCACCCAGACGGCACTAAGCATGCCCCTCGGAATCGTCACCTTCGGTTCCACCGTCATGTCGGTGACGAGTGAGAGGCACTCAACGCCTGCAAACGCCCAGGTCGTGTACGGTAGCCACGCAAAATAAGCCGAACCCATCGTACCCGAGGCCCATATGCGTGTTTTATTGTCGACATCAAGGTAATAGCCGTACTTTGGAAGATTCGCGAACTTGAGGGCACCGAAGATGAAGAGTATTGCAGGCACGGCGCAGACCACGGCCAAAAGCACCATAAAATTCCACATTATTTTGCCTCGAAGCTGGAAAAAGGACGTGACGAAGACAAAGTAGACAAGCCATATGAGGGGCTCAAGGCGCTGGTCCAAATCGAACTCCACGGTGACAAACCGTGACACATATAAGAGTGACACAGAGGTGCACGCGGTATACTCGAGCAGCTCAAGAAAACCGACCATGTAACCAAGGTAAAACCCAAGGGTTACACGAGAGAGGCCGTACGAGCCACCAGAAAAAGCGATTTTTCCACAGATCTCTGCGGCGCATGACATGTAGACGACGTATGCACAGCCCATGACGATCTGGGAGACGGCGAAAGGAGCGAAACCTGTGGCAAACGCAGCGTTCCAGCCGTAGTACTGACCGCCCATGACACACACGATGCCAAGGCTACATACGTGGATAGTGTTAGCGCGGTCTTCTGGATCGATCTCCTTGACGGCGACTTCCTCAACCCGAGTCTCCACCTGTTTGTCGTTGGTCGTCGGTCCAACCTTTGAGCCAACTTTGATCTTGACGCTTGTGCTTTTGTGGCCGTGGATGACACATGCGACGATGTCGCGGAGCCTCGGCATGACGGCAAGTTCAATTCAACAAAACCACCTATAAATATCAGCCGCGCACGAGTCCTTTCAACGACGACCAACGGTCACGCATCAGATCAGTGTGATAACCTGAGTAAAACGAGTGATAACAGGCTAGTATTTCTGGCTTTGCTTTGGATGTACAAACCATTCATAAGGTGTACTACTCGAGCAAACATATTGCACGACAGCTTCTGTGCAGTGGGGCATGTAGCGCGCACAACAGCGGCAAACTCAACGGTGGCGATTTGCTCAATGAAAAAGTGGCGGTACGCGTCGAAAACGTCTGCGCCGTCTACCGGAAGCGTGAGTCTGCGCTCGCGCCGCGATCATGATACAGCTTCTAAGGAGATCTCGGTGATCTGCGCTTGGAGCACCGCAGGCTTGGCGGCGGCGGCCTTGGCACCCGCTGTGTTGTCCAGCTCGTCCGTCTCGGAGATGAGGTGACCTTGTTCACCAAGGATTGTTTGATCTATTTTTGGCTCGAAATGTCCTAATTAGTACAGATAGGGACAAGTCCTTGAATGGCTCTGTTTGCCCCGAACTTACTTGAACGAGTTTTGGTCGTCGCGCCATGTCCAGCGTCACGGAGATCGACGACGACAGCAACAGCTCCTCTGATGCCGCCGTCGGAGGCGCGATGCGTAGCGCGCTACGTTCTCTCGTCATGCGCATTCGGCTTCAGAACCCAATTGTCGGTTCCTTTCCACGAACGGTACCCGTGAAAGCCGTCGCGTCAGCCTCGGACAATCTGAGGTCCGTGTGATTGGTCCCATCGACTAATATCAATGCTGGTAGCTTTCTCATGGATGTATCGGGGTACGTCAAGGAAGCTAAGGAGCAGCTCGATCAGCACCGGTCGCCAAGGGCAAAAGTCTCGTCTCTAACCAAATGGGCCGTATGGACATGGGTGCCCAACATTTTGCGGTCGAGTCTACTCGGCAGCGCAACGTGGGCTAGCTACGAAATGGCAACAACAGCGCTGCTGCCCCAGGAGCCCCAGGTAGAAGCAATCTTGTCTACGATAACATCACCGCGAGATAGCACGTCATCGCATACACATTTGGAGTAGCACTTGTCGCTGGTGGCGTGGCGGGTTCGCTCCACGGATCTCTCTGGAGCGCATCCGAGCATTTGATATCGCGACTCAAACAGACGTCGTACGGGTATCATTTGCCTGGAGTGCTTCTGAGCCACACAACTACGCATATGGCCATGTTCAGCGCTTATGAGGGCACAAAGGCGACTCTTCTCGAGTTCATCGTGCCCGTTGAACACAAGGAGGTACTTGCGCATGCCCTGGTACTGCTTCTCACCTAGTTTATCGTACACTAGGACCGATCCGAGGTTGATATTGCCTTGGCTGAAGTTCATCGACCGAATGCGACGTAGGTCGTGACTGGAACGTGTATTGTGGCTGCTGCAGCTACTTCGGGCCTTGTCGGCGAAGTCGTAACGCACTACATAGCGCCCTTTGAGCAAGTCCGAGTGTACGCCACGTCTGGAAAACATTAGGCAATGTCAGACCATTTGTAGGAAAGATGCACTCGCTGAGGCAGCGGCGCTCGCTCGGCCCTCGCTACGAGGCATGGCACCCTCCGCTTTCTCGACGATGCTTGGTACATTGCTTCAAGGTGGTCGAGCTCATACAAAATAATTTTAGGATGGTTGGCTTATGAGTTTGCCAAGGACTTGATCGAGGAGACTGGCACCGCGTGATCTACTGGGACATAATTAGAGTCATTGCCCTGAATCGCCACTTAGAGTTGATCAAACTTGAATAGAGTGTTCGAGCGTTAGCACATACAAATGGGCACTCCTGGCACTGAAGCACTCACTGACGTTGCGTAGAATGCCATAGCTCTGATGCTTGTTACAATCCACGTTCGCAAAACTTCAGAATGCATTAATATTGATGACAGGACCAGGTCATCAAAATATCTTGCGACGATGAACAACTTCGTCATTGTGGGTGAACCAATATTTAGTCAACAATCTGAATTTAGCTTGAAATATGCCGAGGTCTCAATACAATTCACGTGCTCAAGAATCGATGTCATGTGGAAATTGAATCGGAGAATTGAATTTACTGACCAACCATTCTGTGGTTCGCATCGTTAAAAGTTCAAAAGGCAGCAAGAGATTTCTCATTGGTGTATGGGCACACGTGTATGTATATATAGTAGTATTATCCAATCGTCTGGGGAAAAGACGTGTTTAATCCTTGTTCTTCTTCTTCTTCTTCTTCTTCTTGTCCGTCTCAACGACGACCTCCTCTTCGGCGACCTCTTCGACCTCCTCCTTCTTGGCCTTCTTGGCCTTCTTCTTGTCGTCCGACGAGCTCTTGCGCTTCTTCTCCTTCTTCACAGGCTCGGCGGCGGCCTGCTTAAGAGCATCGGCTACGCCCTGCATGACATCGAGGTTCTTGCGGGGAGCGGCGCCCGACTCGTAGAAGGCGAGACGCTCCTCGACCTGTTCCTTCATCTGGTCACCATACTTGGTGGTGGGCTCGTCAATGAACGAGTCAATACGCGAAGCAATGGCGCACTTGTTGGCGAGGTAGCGCGAAATGCGGCCCTTGTTCTTCGAGGCGGCGCGGCCGATGAACGACGAGTGGAAGAGAAGACCATACTTGGGCGTGTTGCCGCGGGTCTTAAGGGCACGGAAAAGGGCCTTCTCAGCACCAAGGATCTGCACCGTCGACGCCGGGCACTTGGCGAGGTTGGTGAGCGAGCCGGCGTGCGAGATGAGACGAGCACCGACGGTCTCACCGATAAGAGCGGCAAGGTTTGGCGCGACGACGCTCATCTTCGACACAAGGTAGCCATGGAGCTGGCGACGGTATTCAGCAAGCTTGACCAGACGCGTCGTAAAGGCATCCACGTTGATCATATCGATTTCCGACATGTCCATACCCATGGAGGTACGGGCGGCATGCACAATCTGCGTGGCCTTGTCCTCGTCCATCGTGATGGCGGCGAGCTCCTCAATCGAGTCCTCCGAGAGCGTGTTGCGGTTCTTGATGAACGACGCGCAACGAGCGTACACGTAGTTGTCGTTGACGATCTTGACAAGCTCAGGGAAGTGCCACGAGTACCACTCACGGACGCGCATTGCGAACGTGTTGATGTCCTTGTCCATCTGATCAATGAGTGCGATGGCCTGAATGATCATGTTGTCGGCACGGTTGACGTTGAACTTGACCTTGGCACGCGAGTACGAGTGACCAAGACCAAGCTGGGCCTTCGCAAGGTTGCCGTTGTCGAGCTCCTTGATAATCTTGGCGAAGTGGAGACGGACGCCACGGAGAACCTCGAGCGACGTCTCGTTCGTGTTGCAAGGGACCTTAAGCGAGTCCGAAAGCGACTGGGCAAGGCCCTTGTCCTGGAGGCCAAGAGTGTACTTGGCCTTCTTGGAAGCCTTGGGCAAGTTCATCTCGAGGAAGGCCTTGAGATCGTCCGTGACGAGGCCTTCCGAGATGGCGTTGATGTTCTCAAGGGCCGACTCGGCCGAAGCAAAAGGCGCAAAGGCCTTGAGCTTAACAGCGGCGCCAAACTTAGCCAGGTCCTGAACACCCTTCTGGACGTGGTCCAGGAGCTGGCCAATCTGCTCAGCTTCCACAACTTCAAAGAGGGCATAGCCCGACGCGGACTCGAAGAGAACGAATTGCTGCGACTACGATCACACATAAGCCTCGATGGACACCGGGTGGCATGCGCACCATGTTCTTACTCAAGCGACAAAACGACCAGTGAAATCTTGTGCGATTTGGCTGCGAATGGTTGGTTGGCCAACACGAAGCGCTTGGCACCAAACAAAATTCGTATTTTGCTAAGTGCGTTTCGAAGTTAACTGAGATTTTTCCAGGCAAATGCCGCATTGTACTTGGTACGCGGCATGTGCCATGTCCAATCTTTTGAGTCTTCTAGTGGGAACGACGAGTCCAATAGCCGCCATCGTATCGTTATTGAGGAAGTAAACTTGGATGAACTCAAAATGTGCGGGTGTAAACAGTGCGAGGGCCTGAAGAAGGTACTCTGCGGTGGCGTGTTGTGCGGGAGAGATTATGTATGCCGAATTTAATTCTCAAGATGGCCAAATTGGCATGTGCCGAAGATAGTCGTAGGAATAGAAGACCTTTAATGACAACACTTCGCGCAAGCAAAACGGGAGAGCATGAGAGTACATTTCCTACGGGGTTACTATAGTGATTGCGGGGTGGGCATACGGAACACGAATGGAGCTGGCGTTGAGAAACATACCAACAGAGGCCACGAGGTTGCGGCAATCGCATTTAGCAGGACGGCAGTACATTATTTTTCTTTTGTAAGTTTACTTTTGATTTCTATGGCATTTGTCTTGGCATCTGTATTGAACTCGTCGGTTGGTGGTCATGAAATTGCGGCATATTTTTTGTGAAACACATGAGCAGAGCAGCCCAAGTTGAAGGGCCAAGTTGAACCCACTCTTGACTGTCAGTACTCGCATCGGCAAGAGAAAGCTTACCACATTACAAGCTAGCGCCTGCCTTCTCGATTCCAATCTTTTCAGCCTTGTATCTTTTCGCGGTGTGCGTGCAGACCAAACGGGTCTGTCGATTAATAGTTCAGACACATTGCTTCTGGAGGTGAACTTGCATTTCCCGCTGGAGGTGGAAGGGCTTTGGCTCAAAACGCGAATCAATAAAGCTATGAACTTAACATGCACACTTGAGCATTCGCGGCAGTGGAAATATGAGCTGAAAAGCTTTGGGTCGTCGTGAGATTCCTTGACACAGCAAGATTCATTAACTGAACAATTGTCATTTTGAATTTCGCGACAGTGCTATGCTAGTTCAACTACATGGTTTCGGACTCGGCAATCGATTCAAGATCTACGTCGTGGCCGGCCTTGAGCTGCTTAATTATGGCCTTCAGCTTTGCAACTTCCTCGCTATTTTCGTTACAGTGAACATGCTCATTCAATCTCCTGGATGTACCTGTCGGAGTTTTTATTGGCGTTGTTGGTGATCAACTTCACCCGTGATGCATACGAGAGACTTGTTTGAGTCTCTTCCTAAAGCAAGAGATGAGGTCGTGTCGTACAAATGAGACGTATGGATCATGCAACCGTACCTGATTGTAGTCCGCGGGGGAGATGTTGACAAACATTAGCTGGTATGGGCATGAGAAAACGGGGTAAGGTGTCCTGTGCTGTACCGTCTTGGCGTTTCCACCAAGTGAGTCTTGCATGAGCTGTGTCAACTAAATATTTCATCGTTAATCACAAGATTGACATCAGCGCACACGACCTTGTTGTTGCGATAAGGGATGAACTTTTCGTTCGTTGAGAGTGCAGCAATGACGTCGCCCAAGGCTACCACGAACGCACGTCAAAGAGAGAGACTCTAGCGAGGCAGCTAGAATGTGACGAACCACTTAAGCTTTTGTTGATGGCTTGAGCCTCCTTGAGGCGATCCGCGGTGGCGCCCGTCTTGCCCGCGCGTTCGGAGCCAGCCAAGTCGACCAAGCTGAGCTTTCCAATAGACGTCTGCACCAGTCAAATATCACACGGAATGGAGCACGGGATGCACCTTTTTTGTTGTTTTGTTGTAGTTTTCGATAAGGATCGTAAAGACCGAGTGCGACCGACTACTCTCCGCATTCATTTTGGTAGCTCCAACTTGTCGCTTCTTGTTGGCGTCTATCTCAAATAATTGAGCTAGGCGTATCACGCGACGTACGCTCGAAAAGTTTTAGTGTTTGGTGTGTATCCGTGCACGGCTTGACGACGATGTTTTGAACTACGACCATGCCCTTGTCATTTTTCTTGATCTCCAACTTTGGTGCCTTAAACGGTGTTATTTTCATATCACTTTCGGAAATTACCTTGTCGGGATGGCTTTCCAACAGATAAAAGAGATCGATAAGCGCGTCGTTGTAGAGCTCAAGCATGTACGCTTCGTAGGTAATTGTGTTGTTGCCTATGGCAGGGATAAAACGCAGCTCCACAGCCTTAAAACACCTTTCAGCGCTTCGCTCGACTTGAACAAGAGGTCAATCAATCGAGGGGTAATGCCCGGGTGAGACTCACTGCCTACACGCACAAAGGGCTACGTCAGGGAGCGACATACTCAGTACCCGTCATCGTAAACGTCTTCCCTGACCCCGTTTGACCGTATGCGAATATGCAAACGTTGTACCTACAAATTGAAGTGCCGTGCGTGAAATATTGAGTAGAAAAGCGAACAAACCCGTCAAGGGCAGATTGCAAGAGGTTCTTGGTGTCTTCAAATACTTGTTCCTAAATTTGAACCGTTATAGTAATGAATTGAACTGTTCAGCACCTGTGTGTTGGCAGGGTTGAAAACTTGGTCGTATGCAAAAGATTTTGGCCCTCGGGGTGTATCAAGCTCAAGTGTACACTAGGTGTCGTATAAGTATGTAAAACGGGAAACAACGGCGGTACCTCATCCAGGAAGCGGACGGCAGACTGGCACCCGCGCTCAAGCTCGGAGCCGCTCATGGGGCGACAGCGACAGTAGACTCGAATCTTGCCCTTCATGTCTTCAATTGTATTGTAGTACTTCTTCCGTAGTGTTTGTTCCTCCTGCGGTTAGTTGGTGTCAATGTAAGGGTTTCTTGGTCCACCTTGTAGTTCTCTTCGAGCTTTGAATACGACTCCTTAAGTGTTGAGAGCTCCTGAGCTGTCTGTGCAGCTACAGCCTACGTCAGAAGTGTATGAAGCCAATCAGAATGTGCCAGAAACGGCGTACAGCATCCGAACGCAGCTTTTCGACTTCACCTTGGACGTTATCGAGCAGCTTTGCTTTGGCACTCAAATCGACCACTTGGGTGCTGAGCTATTGCGATAATATCATGAGCCATGACATCCACATGTGGTTACTTCGTCAATCTTGGCGTTGAGTCCAGCAACCGTCAATGTGGCGGCTTGTAGTTCGGTTCTACCATGACGTACTTCAGTCGTTGTGCACACTGCAAATCAACGTGAGGCTCGTGATCCGCTTCGACGCTTGCTTTTCAGCGTCGTCGAGGGCAGCTTTGGCCTTTTTCTCGGCGTCCTGAAGCTTCTTGGATATTTGCCGGTTAACGGCCTCATCGTCCTTCCCGCTCTTGCTGCCTACAGCAGAATTTGCCGTCCACTAGCATGGAATACAAGTACTACCGATGGATTGATTGGTTTCAGCCTTTGCTAGGGCATTTTCGAGCTGGGTCATTTTAACTTTATCAGCCTAGAGTATCAACGTTTGCAAGTAAGAGCGTAATTTAAGTACCTTTAACTTCGACTCCATAGCCTTGAGCTTCTGTTTATATTCGTTGAGAGTTTTAGCCGTGCCTGGTCGACCAAATTTTTACCTTTCGGTCAATATAGAATACTTACCTGCGGCGCTTGAGCTCGTCTCGGTTATTGGCGCTGTCGCTTCGCTCTAACAGAACCATGAGGTTGAGCTCGGCGAATATAACCAACCGAATTATGAGTCAAACGATCGGCTTTCGAGGACGGTCGGGGAGCAACTACGCGGAGAATAAGCGTGATTTAAGTTGAAATGTCACCAATGGACTCGGCGTCGGCAACAACGACAAATGCGTCGAGCTGCTTGCGAAGTGCTACAGCAGCCTTGCTGGGGACGACTGATTTGGAATCACCAATCGCTTGCTTGATCATCGCCACGTTGTCTTGGCAGTTCCTACAAACAAGCCATAACGGGTTACTCTTATATACCACAGTTGTGTACGTTGGTAAGTCGTCGCTTAAATCCACGACGTCAGTGCACGCTTTGAGCAAAATTGCATGGCACAACACTGCACCAGTATAAGTTACCCACACAAGGACAGATTGATACCTTTGTCGCCTTTATTCCACGCTGCTTTTCCGCCTTCGATCGCCATCTTAACACTGAGAAGACATTCAGGAAGCGCTGACTAAAACAAAGTTGAAGGTGATGTGCTCTGGTCAATGCCAACTTCTTTTGGCTGAGCTGAGGGAGCCTCTATGCATATTTCGCGAATGTGCGCATGTGAAAATGTACCTGCTAAACTGTCGCTGGTGCCAAGTGCAGTATCTACGAACAGGTTGGGTCGTCGAGCTGCGAGCTGGACGGAGATTACCGAAAGGCAACTCTTCATCGGCGATGTTGCCGTCCACTGACTCTATAAAGTGACTAATGAGAAAAACTAATACCGTAATAGTACCGTCAGCGTCGACTTGAACACTACTGGCGTGTTTTTCGTTCTCTTTCTTGGCTACAAACATGCTTAACCCTGCCTCGCTGATAACGTGTGCACCTGCAGCGAGCTCAGATGCGCTGACCGCAGCATGCGCCTCCAGGTTTCGAATGCGTTCCTGAAGTTGCTCGATGTTACCTATAAAGTACATCGAAGCCAAAGTCAACGCAGTGCACGCAACGTTGTAGCAAGCTCTCAGCGGTTCGAGCTTGATCTAATTCTCCCTGCAGCGCTGCTTCCTACCGGCGACATTAGTTACATCTCATGGACCTCTGTCTGGAACAACTTTTTCAGCGTTGTGTTGCTGCGTCTATCTCAATGTCAGCATTCAACCGTAGATCGTGGATACCGCTGCAACAGTGGGAACCGCAGTAGGTTGTGGCAATGTTTTGTTGGTTACGTTTGCAGTTGACACCTTTTCTTGCAGATTGATCTAGTTTGGGACAGTTTGACCATCGATAGGCGGGATGCACGACCGATGTTGGCGATGCCCCAACTCCATTTACCTCGGTTGAAGAATACTGCACAAGATGGCTTGAAGTTGTCGATGCCGGTATATCTCCAGCAGTCCCGGTGCCTTCGGTAGCCTGCCTACCGCATAAATCTGTGTAACTTTGTTGGAGTTCCAACCGTCAACTTATCAGCACTTGAACGAGCCACTTGGAGCTGCCGGGTCAATTCATCGACTTGACGCTGCAATTCCACCTGCGCATCCTGCGCGATTCAATACCATCAGCCGTAGCATCACAACGCCTCGTACCGTGGGAGGCTGAGTGGTCCATGTCCTGGGCGACAGAACTCGTTGCCTTTGTTCATTGAGGGCAGGCGTTGGCGGCTTGTGAAGAGCTGCTTCAAGTTTTCTCTGGGTGTCATTCAATGCCGAGCGCAAGTGGGCCACCTGAACGAGCATGGATTGATGAATAAAGGAAGAATAAGCACCAGAGTGTGATGTGGAAACGATTGCATTGTTTGGCTTGACTGGAGAGTTTCGACCTCTGCCAGTTTGGCGTTGTATGCCTTCTTTTGGTCGTTGAGTTTCTATGGCATTGATAGATCAATGGGATCACGCAGAAGGCTGACTACCTCTCTTGCCAGATTGTACTGCTCTTCAACTTGCTTGAAGGTGATGTACATGTCCTTGAC
>JNBR01001471.1:7696-143722 GCA_002081595.1 Achlya hypogyna | reverse complement strand
TGATATAAAAACTGGCGGGGTCTACTTACGCACTGCTGTAGGGGTAATTGACAAAACTGGAGGTCATTTACACTACGTTCGACAATTACGGATTTTATTGCCAAAACTGGAGGACATCCGGATAGATTCGCCAAAACTGGAGGCACCGTCGGGACAATTCGCACACGACTTCCGCTTTGCAACTGCGTGGCCATTCATCCAGCGACTGCCATCGTCCTCGTGACGCGATGTTGCGCTTGCGCTGCCCGACAGCTCAGACGCCTGGCTCCGTCGCAGCAGTTTCTTTGCTGTGCACCTGCTCCTTCGGTTGCTCGTTCGCGTGTACCCGTCGCGGGCGGCCGAGGCATCTGCGGCGGTCATCCACGACCAAAGCATTCTGCATAAAGAGATCATGCTGCGCGGCTTCGGCTTTCACGTACTTGGCCACGTGCTACTCTTCATTGTCTTGCACGTATCGATGAACTCGGTCGACGGCAGCACCGCGCTTGGCTCCGTGGAGGGACGTTGCAGGTAGACCAAGTGGGCAGAAGCCTCTGCTTGCGCTTCCGTGAATCGAGTGGTTTACGGACCGCTTCGCGTCGTGCGGCGCGCTGGACGTGATGGCCGCCGACCTAGTCTTCGACACACTCATGACGCTGCCGTGGGTGCTTGCCGACAACACGAGGGAGACTCTGGACCTCGGCAACTCTGCAGTGTTTTGCAGCCCATGCATGGGCTTTCAACCCCGCGCGCCTCGAGGAGTACTACGAGCGGTACCACAGCTTCGACGACCTGGTAGGCTGCCTGCGCTCGATGGGTACGACGCCGCGCTGTAGGTGATCCTAAAGTTTTTGCACGGCTTGCATTACTCTACGGTGGCTCTTACTCTACTGTCTCGTGCGGCTCGAGCCGTTTGCGTCGCTACAGCAGACGATGTAGGGCGGTGACTTTGACCTGCCTGACGCGCTGTTTTACTCGGCTAAAGACGTGGGGCGCAGACGTGGGGCGCATGTCCGGCTGGAGCGTGCCGGAGGTCAAAGAGCTCACGCCCGAGATATTCACTCGCCACCCACAACGACTTTGTGCTCGGCGCGCACCAGGACGGCAAACCTATTGGCAACGTGGAGCTACCGCCATGGGCTCTGTGCGACGCTGATCTATTCCTACGGCTGCACCGCGCAGCGCGCGAAAGTGACGCCGTCATGGTGCACCTGCACAAGTGAATCGACCTTATCTTTGGCTGTAGCTATGAAAGCAGCGCGACAGCGAAGCGCTTGCGGCCAACAAAGTGTTTTTCAACCTGACGTACAACAGCCTCGTGAACTTAAACGCGATCGAGGACTCACTGCTGCGTACGGCCACGGAACAACACATTGCTCACTTTGGCCAATGCTTGCGGCAGCTTTTCACTCGGGAATACCCACCGCGCGACCCGCTGCGTCGCTCACAGTCGCTTGGCTGCGATCTTGCGGCTCCCCATCAAGGCGTCGCTGAGCGTATCGCGGTCGCTGGGAGAAGTCACGGCCGTGCGCGCACTCATGCTCCTCGGCGATCGATTCCTCGCCGTCAGCGACCTCGGGTAATTGAGCGGCACGACTGGAAGCTGCACTCCAAGCCCAGGGTGTCGACACGGCCGACGCCCACCCCGAGGCGCCTCGCCACGGTGCGCGGCTTGACGCTGCTCGATGTGGTGCCGCGGCTGTCGCGGTACACGTCCGCAAGGCGCATTATCCCATCGGTACCAGAAGCAAACGTAAATGAATTCTAATTAGTTAAGAAGTCTTCATGCTCGAATACTTGCTCGCATCGTTGCTCGAAAGGTATTCATGCGGCGTCGTCAGACCGCTGACGTTCAGGTGCAGACCGTGATTGTGGTGCACTGCACCACACTGTATTTACACCTCATACAAATGTTAGTACTGGTGCACTGCACCACATACACTGTATGCAGGTCGTATAGTGAGCCTCATACACTGTTCCTGGTGCACCCACATACAAATTTCAAGTACTGGTGCACTGCACCACAGACACTGTATGCAGGTCGTGCACTGTATCGCAAATACTTTGCATGGTGGGCTGCACACGCAGCAAGACGTAACTGGCACCGTGTCTGGTACTGTGGTGTGGCTCCTGGCCCCGTTGAGCTCTTTAATGTTGTATTTATTGAAGGCTCGGAAGATGCTGTACGGCTTCAGGGCCTGCACAGTGGCTACAAGTGCCCGGCATCCTCAAGGTACTGACTACGGAATTGTTGGCTCGTATCCGGATTCGGATTTTTACGAGAAAATTACCGTAAAAGTGTCCGGATTTGGCAAACTTAGTGTAAATGGCCTCCAGTTTTGTCAAATACCCCTGCTGTAGCATCATGGGATGCGCTTTGGTCGATCCGACTTCAAACTGCATGTCAAGCCAAGGGCTGCTATGGCGTACGAACGACTTGTCCATCGTGCGAATGGTTCTCTCCAACTCACTCGCTGAGGACGCCAATAAGTACATTTACGAGGGGTTTTAAGCACTGGATCTCTAGTCGTTCGTGGCCGAGTCCCCTCGGGCGTGAATGAGGCACATATTGTGGCGCTGCGCCCACTTGTCGCACCCTTCCAAGCGGCACTTGGCGCCTCCACCGTGTTGCCGACAGAGCTGTTTCATGTGCGCCTTCTTGCCACAACCCTCGACCATACACGGACGGCCGCCACCGTGAAGTTTGCAAAGTCCAAGGCTTTGGGAAGCTCGAGTGCAGGCGTCAATCTTGCAGCGCGACCCTCCGCCATGGCGAATGCAAAGCCCTCGGCTCTGCACGCTCTTCGAACAGCCCTCTGCGGCGCAGCGCTTTGAGCCACCGTGGCGTTTGCACTTGCCGTAGGCGCGTGCCTGGCTTGTGCAGCCCTGAACACTGCACAGACGCCGGCGATCCACAGAGCCATCAGTGGTTAAAACGGTGGTGTCGGGAGGTAGAGCGCAGTCTTCGAAGGTTGCTGGCAGCGAATAGACCTCCGGGTCTGGTTCGAAAAGCCATACAGAGTCCAGGTCGAACACTGGGTCGGCACCGCAGGTGATTGAGCACTCGTGAATGGGGATGGCAGCCTCGAGAGCCAGAGCGTCATTACATCCGAAGTGTGGAATGAGGAAGTCAGGACTCACTATTGACGCCAGGTTAAGGGCATTCACGCGTTCATGGATCGGCGTGCCGGGGGTTGGGGTGAATGCTTGGATGTCCATCTTATCTTTAGTGCACGTTGGCGATTACCCGATCTAGCTAGCTTGCCCCGTCCCAGGCACGGGAAAGGTATTGACCTGGTGGACGATAGTGTTTCCTGTTCGTATTGTTCATGAGCTAACCTTCGTCTGAACGAGTATTTTTTTGTATTATCGGGAGGAACTGCAGTCACTGTCAATGTAACCTCTCGAGCGCACCTCATGAGCATCAATGGGATTGCGTTGCCCTCTTGTTGCCAGCCGCTGAACTAAAACTGGGAAGCTGACACAAGCGCAATCAGCCTTCAGGTCAACTTCGGGATGTCGACGGGAAAAGTCCTCGGAATTCCGAACGGAAGTTGCGTGTTTTCAGAACTCCGTTGGCGTGACGCGCAGATTCCGGCGGTCAGATTCGGGTCCGTTGACACATTTAACTCAAAACTCAACAGCTTTTGTCGGCCAGAGATCGTTTTGAGTTTCGCCCAGTGGAAGCCTCGCTGCGCAGTATAAATTAATGGTGCTAACACGACGCTGTCGTGCTCGCCAGCGACGCTGGCCGCGGCTTGTACTGGCACGGAAGCGACTGCGATGACAGGTCGCTTCCGAAGGTGCTGCGAAGATCGACGGAGCTCTCACCCGCGCTGAAAGCCGACGACGACCCATCGTTGTCACGCATCGAACGCGGGTCATCGTAACCCGTGGCGATAGAGCTTTGGGACGGACTCGTGTATTGGTACTCGTGGAATCGACTGCTGTAGCCGTACGCGCGAAGCATGTCGTCGCGCCAAAGGTCGCCAAGCGGCTCGGACACCGTTGAGTGGGCGTATCCGCGGGAGGATCGCACGAGGACCGAGTTTGTGCGCGGTGCCGTGGTCATCCCAAGGGACTGTGTTTGCCACCGCAATGGCGCCGGCGGCTCGACCGGAGGGGGTATCTCTGTGGTTTTGCGCCGCCGCTTACTTCGGTACCAAACGCAGAAGACGAGCAAGGCGCAAACCACGCAGCCGCTCACAATGAGGGCGTCCGTGACAGCCTGCGGTGCGCCTGTTGATGTCGGCGCAGATGTCGTCACTACAATCACAGTCGGCTCGCCAGCGCTGTTCTCGCTGTGGGCTGCAACTTGAAAGCTCGACGTAAGCGCGATACGCTCGTGCGCCACGTCAAGAACTGCGAACAGCTGCATCGTGAACGGCCCATCCAAAGCAATGGCAATCGTCGCCGAAATGTTGCCCGAGGTCCCACCGGTCATCTGTGGCAGCCAAGTCGTGGTGCCGGCAGCGACGGCATAGCCCAAGGTGGCGTTGACAATGACCACTGGCGCCACGGAAGATGCGACGCTCCAGTCGATGTCCACGGAGGCATTGTTCCACCAAAGCGACGCAGCAGCGATTACGCTGCAAGGGCACGACTCCCGCTCCACCTCGAACCGTTGGATGTCATCGGCCGAGAGGGCGGCCGGCGGCGACGTCCAGCAGGCCGTCGTGACGTTGGCGGTGGCGTGGATGCCGACCGCGGCGCACGTCAGTAGCAGCCAACGCATGGGGAATTGGCACAAATCATCTCGTGGGCCTTGCGAATCAAAACGGCGCAACTGGAGGGGGTGGTAGAAAAAAGGCGACGCCGTGGGTACTCGACGGCCCAACCTACGGTAGGCAGCTTCAACATCCCCAAGCGCGTTTGCAGCAAGCTGTGTCTGCACCCATTCCCGTGGTAAGGTACTACTGCCTCCACCGCGCCTCGCTTGCGACCCGATCACTTGCCGCTATGGCACCCAACGCCGATCGGGGTACCGCAGGCGTTGGTGCCCGCAAGCCACAGGCATGCAGCTGGGATGGGCGCTGGGCTTTTTTTATCCCGGGTTTGCCACCCTCTGCTTCAAGGTAGGGGGCCGTACCCAAACGTCACTCGACAGATCGCGATCCAGGCGGAGGTCGGTCCATCGGCCTCCGCGGCCGCGATCTCCTGCACCTCGTCCTCCGTGCTGTCCAGTCCTCCCACAGGGAGGATTCGCTCGCCACATCACAGGTGTCGGACCACGCATGCATTAGGACTGCATTAGGATTGAGATCTTTGCGCTATTCGAAGAGCGACGAGTCCATGTTGCACTTGATCTCAGCGCGGACTTGGACGGCTGTTGGACGAGCCTCGGGATTCATGGCCACGCAGCGCAGCGCAAGAGCCCGGAGCCATGGTGGGCATCCGGAGGTGAACTGCGGCGTGAGGAGCCCTCGGCGGACTTTGTCGCCGATGCCAATGTCCGTGATCAATTGCCCCTCTGGGGTCCGCTCGTTGTAGTACGGGACCTGGTGGGTATCCATTTCGTTGAGAATCATCCCGAACGAGTAGACGTCAACGGCAACCGTGTAGTGTTTGCCGAGGATGATCTCCGGTGCCATCCAGCGATAAGTCCCGACCCCGCAGCTCATGGACCGACCGTCCATTTCAATGTACCGCGAAATGCCGAAGTCCGTGAGTTTGGCCGCGAGGCGCCCTGACTGCTGCAACAGGACGTTGCGCGACTTGAGATCGCGGTGGATGATGTGTTGGTCGTGGATATAACACAAGCCCTCAATAATGTCGAGCGCCAGCAACAGCTTCTGTGACCACGCTTCGGGGCTCTCGACCGTGCGGCTTAAGTAGTTCTTTAAGTCGCCCTTGTCCAAGTACTCGAGCACGAGTTTAATTTCGCACGTCGGGAGCCAGCTCGCACCGATCATCTGGCAAATGTACTTGGAGCGCAGCCTACAGTTCGGGTGAGATCGTTGCGGAACTGCGCCGGCGCGGACGTGGTCATGATGGACATCTCGTTGATGAACGTCTGCAGGTCGTCGGGCGTGTGCGACTCGAAGGCAATGAGCGTCTTGATGGCGACGGGGTTGCCCTTGTACAACCCCCGCCACACCTCGCCAAAGGCCCCGCGCGCAATCTCCTCCACGGGCTGCAGCTGGGCCTCGTCCACGCGCCAAGGGCGCAGCCCGTGCATGTTGAGCGTCTCGCCCATGACATTGAGAATGGAGCTGTGGTGGTGCGCCGATGACATGTTGCGGAGCGACGCCCGTGGGGGGCCGAAGGTTGGCAGCGGCGCCACGTCGTCTTCGCCAGCTGCCACCGTCATACTCTCGAGGATCGCATCGCGAACGTGCGTGGCGGTCGGGCGCTTGGCTGGGTTTGGCTCCACGCAGCGCAGACACAGCTCCTCGACCCACACGGGGCACGTCCGCTGAAAGCTCGGGCGCAGGCCGCGCTGGAGCACGTCTGCCGCGACGCTCATGTCACTTAGGAACTGGCCATTGCGCGCGCGCTGGCTCCAGTACGGTGCCTCTCGCGAGTCCATCTCGAAGAGCAGCATGCCGAACGAGTAGATGTCGGCAGCCGTCGACAGCGCGCGCTGATGAAGCAGTTCCGGCGCCGTCCAGCGGTAGACGCCGATGGCCGTGGTCATGGATTGTGCGTCGAGCTGCATGGTCCTAAGCCGCACCATGAGGGGCTGCCAGAGCGCGAACGGCACCGCGTGAGACCAAAGTCGGTCAGTTTGGCGCCGACACGATCGAGGCCAGCGATGGGCCCTAGAAGCACGTTGCGGCTCTTGAGGTCGCCGTGCGGCAGGCCGTAGCTGTGCAACAGGCAGAGGCCTTGAGCGATGTCAAGCGCGAGCTCCGTGCAAACATCCCAGTGGGACCCGCCCTCGGGCTGCCGGCTCAAGTACGTCTTGAGGTCGCCTTTCTTGAGGTACTCCATGGCGATCTGGATCGTGCCTGTTGCGAGGTACCGGCCACCGAGGACGGTGCAGACGTATGGAGACCGCAGGCTACGCAGAAAAAGTGCGTGAGCCTCGAGGGATGGAGAGACGCGATCGACTTGGTCAAAAACGTGATTTCGCGCAAGAACGTGGAGGCGTCATCGTCACTGGGGCCTGCCGCCGCGTTGCGGATCGTCTTGAGCACAACCATTTCGTTGTGGTACATGCACTTCCAAAGCTCCCCGAAGCTGCCGGAGGCCACCTCCTCTTGAGGCAGCAGGTCATCTTCCTGGATGCCGTGGCACGCAAGCGTCGCGGGCAGCGATGCCGACCGAACTGACGACGCATTGGAGGTGTCGCTTGGTCGCCGACGCCGAAACATGTTGGAAAAAATCCCCAACACAACGAGGACAACCACGGAGCTTATTGCAACGCCGAGAGCCACGGCGGGTGTCACGGGTGCCGCCGCTGCTTTCAAAATAGGCCCTCGCAGTTGGCGTGCAAAGATCGCCATGTCGATTGCTCCTACAGGTCGCATGAGCCCATGCCCTCGGTGCAGCTGCGCACCATCATCCTCCATCATCGTCAAGCAGTGATCGTCAAGCCGTTTGACCCGACAACACCCACCTGCCTGATTTCGTTAAATTCGGGACGCGCCGAGTTTAAGAACGTTTCTGATCGAGGCCGATTTTAAATTCGGTTTTTGCCTACCGGAGCAAATTGACCGGACACGTTTCAGAGCGCTGGAAGTTGAAGTTGTCACCGCGGCGAGCTTCCGCATAGCTTCCTTTGGCTACCACCGCACTACGTCACCCGTTTACTTTAGGGACTTCTTCCTTCCTCTCGTGGACGCGCTTTGACGCAGCCCGCCGCGGCGGGCGAGGCGCTTCTTGTACTCAGCCTTTTCCTCGGCTTTGCGGCGCGCTGCCTCGAGCGCATCGAGCTCTTCCTGACGCAGGCGCGCTTGTTCGCCTTCGACCCAGCGCTGGAGCTCCTCCTCGTACTCCATCCACGCCCGCTCGTTCGCTTCTCGTACAAGTTCGAGCTGGTGCAGATGCAAGGCGTGGGCAATGGCGGCGTCTCGCTTACGCTGGTCGTCTTCCTCGGCCTGCATGGTTAAGTTGGCACGAATTTCGCGCTGTCGATTGACGGTGGTGGCAACGGCGGCGTCGCGCACGGCTTTTTGCGCCTTGTGCGCCAATGCCGTTTGCACTTGGGCCAGCGCCTCGGCATCTCGGAGTCGCTGGCACTCAGCCGCGAACTCAGTTTTTGAGTCGATCTCGTTGAGTGTCGCAAGGGCTTCGACGGCCGGGTCGTGCACGCGTCGGCCAATACCCGTGGCCACGTCCACGGCGTAGGCGCGCAACAGTTCCTCGTTGTCGACGCCGCACGGTTCGTGAAAGGCTTTGTGGTGGTCACTCCAGGCGTTGAGCTCCCACTGAGCTTCGGCATGCAGGGGGAAGACCGCAAGGATGCGTCGGTAGTCCATGAGCGCCCGCGGGATCTGTCCCATGCCCGCAAAGGCCCGGGCGCGCTCCATGAGCAGCGGCACTAGCGACGACGTGACCGTCTCGTCGTCGTCCTCGGCAACCGACGACGTTTGAAGAGAGCCCATTGCCTCGGTCCACGCCTGCACCGCCGCTGGAAACTACACCACACGCCTCGCTGGCGTTTACGAGATGGCCGCGTACCTCCTGGAGTTTGGAGTATAGCATTGCGAGTGTGTAGCTGGTCGTCGCGGGCTCCACCCGCAGTCGCAACGCCGCTCGAAGATCGCCCACAGCGTCATCGCGCCACAAGGCAACGTTGCTCCGAAGCTCAACTTTTCTTGCTACCAGCGCCTCGAGGCGGGCGCAGGCAGCTGCGATCTCGTCGTCAGGTTTGAGCGGCACGGCAGGGCCCTTGGTCGCAGAAAATGGGCGATGGGCAATGTAGTTTCGGAGCATGGCGTCTTCGTGCACGATGCGCGTAAGCGTTGCCACTTCGTCCTTGAGGCCGTCCAGCTCCCGGAGAGCCGCCGAGATCTACGCGCAGTTGTCCTCGGGCGTAGGCAAGTCCACTCCAACCTGGTTGTAGCGGCAAATTCCGCGGTAACAGACGGCCATGGACCGAATGTGGCGGTGGGTCGGATGCAGGACTGCAAACGGGCGGAGCTTGGCGTCGTACAGGAGCTCTGTAAAGAGCGCGTGTGCTGCTGTGTATGCCCCGTGCTCCAAATCTCGTTTGGCTTTGTGTACTGCACCAAGGAAGGCATGGTAGTCAGCTTCCAGCGTCGCGAATGGGTTGTTGCTCAAGTCCACGCACATGGAATCGCGTTGCTGAAGGTACGGCGGCCTCACCTCGAGCTTGTTGAAGGCCGCCGAGAGGTACGTCAGACGTCGTAGCTCGTGGCACGTTGACGGCAAGAATGCCAGCATATTGTGCGATATGTTTAGGTACTCGAGCGCGGCCAGACGACCTGCGTTGCTGCTCATACTCTCCCCCAAGGTCAGTGGAATGGCTTACCGATATCTTGCGGCAGCGTCGCGAGCGCATTGTGGTCAAGATGGAGCGCCTTGAGTTTGACGAGAGTCGTGATACTGTCGGGGACACTTCGCAATTGGTTGTACGACAGCACGAGCTTCTCGAGAGCTAGCGAGCGTAAGCGAGCTGTACCGATGGCTAGCTGGATACCTTTAAGCCCTGAGATCTCGGTGGGAAGTCCGGAAAGGGCGTTGTGGCTCACGTCCAAGAAGAGAAGCCGGTGGCACGTGCAGAGCAACGGCTCCAAGATGTCGAGGGCATTGTGGCTCAGCTGTATCGATGTGAGCACGGGACGCAGCCGCGGGATCCCGGCCGTGGGAAGGCTCTGGAACTCGTTATGGGACAGATCCACAGTGGAGAGTGCGGGTTGCTTGGTAGAAAAGGTCCATATAGACGCAGGTAGAGTTTCCATGCCGCAAGATGCGAGAGCCAGGTCACTGAGCTTGTGCATGTCGGTCATATGATTGGGGTAACATGCAAGTGGATTCTCTGAGAGCAGCAGCTGCGTAAGCGTCTTGAGAGCCTTTGTGGCCTCCGGCAGAGTTGTCAGTTTGTTGTTTGTTAAGTCGAGCACTTCAAGCTTCTCGCAGTCGCTGATGCTACAACACTATCTCACAGCCCGCGACAGACGACCAAACACACCTCTCGGGTACGTAGACAATGGAGTTGTGGGATGCGAGGCAGATTCGGAGGTTTGACAGCAAGCCAAAGTTGGGCGGCAATCCCGAGAGAGCGTTGTGGTGCACATGGAGGGAGTCGAGGGCAAGGAGGTTGCCGAGGTCCGGCCCCAGGTCCGAAATACCATTGTGGCTTAAGTCGAGGGCGGTGAGCGCCATGCAGCTTTCGAGGAGTGTGGGCCACGCTGCAAGCTGGTTGTGGCTCAACCCGAGCGTCTGCAGCTTGGTGAGAAGGCCGATGCCAATGCCCCACGCGCCTGTTTCTTTAAGCAACTTGAGGTCACCCTCGACGTACGGCAATTCGCGTAACAAATTGTGGCTCAAATCCAAATGGATGAGGCCTTTCAGTTTCCAGAGTCGTGGCGAAAAGGTAGTTATACTGTTGTGGGAAGCGTCCAGGTATGTTAGTGACTTGGTTGTTTGCAGCCCGGACGGTAGAGTTGCCAGCGCGTTATGGCTTAGATCCAGCTACTCTTCCATCAGCACGAGAAAAAGGCAAAGATAGTTGTTACGTGCACGAGCCGCGTGAGGTCTTGGATCCCCGATGGAATGCGGGTGAGTCGATTGTCCTACATTCAATCTCACCAAATGATTTATGAGGTAGCGCACCTTAAGTATGAGTCGCTCGAGATTGTCGAGGTTCCAAACACGACCTGTCACTTTGAGTGCCTGCAAGTTGCTCATATCGAGTTCCAGCGCTGGGGTGTTTTCCAGCTCCAGGTCCTCTGCGGCATCGACAATGAGCTACTTGAGAGCTAAAAGACAGCTTTCGTGCGGTTGAACCTGGGCTTTGGACCGAGGGTAGTTGCGTTTTCCAATGCTAAACAAGCGTCGGGGTGTCTCGACTTCTTCGAACTCATGGAGTCTATTTCTCAGGTGGGGTCTTTCCGACGGCGTCAGCGGTAGACGCGGCGCGTGCCTAAGATTTAAGACCGTAAGCGTCGCGACGTAAAGGCAGAATGGGGTACGCTGAAGAAATGTTGGTTTTCTTGTTGAAGTACGTCGTTGCTCCTGTGACTGGGTCGGCGATGGCCTCGATGGTATCGGCCAAAACAGCTCGAACGCGGTCACGACCACGACGCCCTCGCCAAGCTGCCTGAAGTAGCGTTGCTGCTTCGTCTTCGTCCAGGACAAATGGCTTCCATGCACCACCTTGAGGAATTGTCCACGACGTCTCTTTTGTACTCTCATTGACGTAGTAGATATGTTGCGTCGCTTCATCAAACGCCTCTCTCCACCCAGGAGGCAGACTTGATGGCTCATCGTCGTCAAGGCCTCCATTGGGTGATGTTTTAGGCTTAATCTTGAGACCACGTGGGGTCATCCTAAAGATAACATAATGGCGGTGACAAGATACAGCAACAGACCACGATGTCTCCCCCGTCTTGACGTTATGGTAGAAGTAGGCCTGTGTTGCTGGGTCGAAAATGCGCTGATACACATTGTGCATCATTGACTGCAAGCGCTCTCTTGCTTGCTTCGCCCGCCACGTCTTTTGGATGAAAATGGCGGCTTCTTCAGTCGTCAGCACCAGTGGCGGGGGCGGCGTCCATGATGTCTCACCAGTACTAGGGTTCCTGAGACTCAACAACCTTGAGCCAACACGGACCTCCTGTTGAAGTAGTATGTACAACGCGTTGCCGGGTCCTCCGCGGCTTCCCACCCGGGGCGTATCCGCATCGTGTCCTTTCAAGATCGCGTTGCACTTTCTAAAGTGGCGCATTTGCAAATCAGAAGTATCTTGTTGATTGAGTTTTACGTGCGAATTTGACGTGTTTTACCCATGGCACGAAGCGATGCTACTGGCACTTCAACGTCGTCGTGCACAGGGGGCCACGGCCCTTCTGGTGCAAAGCAAATTCGATGTGCGACGGACGTTGGGAAACGACAAGGTCCTTGTGCTGCGTGGTTTTGTTGGAGATCGCGACTGGAAACGTGAAGGAGTCGAGCAAACGTTCGCTCCCCATGAAGTACGGCTTGTCTTTCGTCACCTTGCCAAAAGTGCGCACGGTAGCCTCAAGGACAGAGGAGTTGGCAGATTTGTTGGACCCAGCATGGCGACCCCAATACTTCATGCTGAGGCGAATCGTCGTTTGCCCCGGAATGATAATCGTCTCCAAGTCCCCCGAGTCGCACATTGCCTGGACATAGAGCGAGCCCACGTTTTGGCCCCAGGAGCACGCCGCCGAGTCAAGTGCTGCGGAGCACATGTGGAGAAGCGTCATCGCGATGACAACGGTCGTGTATCGAATGGTCATGATTGTGAGGCTTGATCGAGGCAAGTTGCAAAGTGGCTAGACGAAGGTTAGCTGAGCTACAAGAGAAGTGACTGTGGCTCGACTACGGCGTGACTGGTTTATTGAGATGACCTTGGGCTCGCAAAAGCAACGAATAGCTCCGGTTGCCTTTTAATGGACGTTTTAAATCTAGACACGCGACGGGGGTCTCCGCCGTGTGTCTAGTTAGCCTCGTGGGAGGGCATCTCGTGGGAGGATGTTATGAATGCATTATTCTTTAGCTTATGACAGCGACAGTTCATTTCACGAAAACAGTTGTCAAAATACAAAATCGCAGCAAGGGTGAGCGTCCATGTATCGGTGGTCTGCAGCCCGCGTTATTTTCCAGGAGCCAGCGCAGCGTCATTTCGTTCACGGTCGCGTCGACCGATGAGGTGAAGGCCGCGACGTATTACGTCGGGAAATGCAGAATTTGGCGCGGCATCACTCGCCGAGCTGGACTACTGGTTGCGTGACCTCAAAGAACACAGCATGTGCGTGCCGCCGCTGCTGAATTATGATGTTGGAGGATTGAGGAGTCGGGTGGGAGTGATGTCCGGGACCGATGGCATGCTGTGGAAAGTTACGAGCGTCCTATGTCAATTTTTAAGTTCTGGACCTGTGGACCGAAAGTTCTCGATGCGAACCCTTCGGCTCCAGCAATATAGGGACTATATTGTCAGCTATGAACTGCTCATCAGGGAAGCTCAGGATAAATTGCATATTGATACTCACATCAGCCCCTACCAACTGTTGGTTGAGCTCGGAGGTGCCTCGTGAGAACTGGGAAGCGACTTGGACCCTCCACCCGCGAGTCGAGAAATTGCAATTTTTGTCAATCACAAGAGGTTTCTGGCGCAGGCGCCGAGCGGCAACTTATTGGACCATCACAGTATCGCAAGAGCAATTACACTAAAACACTTCTTCCGGAACCTCAAGCGATCATGGAAGATTGATTTGCAACCAGAGTTGGTTAAGATGGTCGTCTTCTAGAGACGAAAGCTGGTGTCGGCAGCGGCATTGCATGAAATCGACGCGGTACAAAGTTGTTCACTGTCTGTTGTCATGGGACTTGAAAACAGCGCAAACACGAGTCGCGTCGGGGGTGTGGTCACCGCGATATCCGTTGTTTGCGCCGTCTTGTTGGTATATGTCATGTTGAGCTGTACGTCAGCGAGGAGCTTATCGCGGTTCGCATAGGCACTATCATTGGCACCGCTCCAGTCCTCATCACCAGTTAGGCCACCGCTGTGGTCGCCTTCGCTGCTGTACGGCTCATCCCCTCCGGGGAAACCATAGTTACCGGTGTCACGCCAGTGGCCCCCGTTGCCACTATCATAGAATCCATCGGAAGCACCTTCATCAGCGTCACTGGGAGCGTAGTAGTCGCCACCGACGGTGCCTTCGTAGCGGCGCGAGCCACTGGGCACGTTGTAGGGCCCATCACGGTTATCACGGATGTTCGGGCTGTCGCCAAATACTTGCACTGTGGCCGTAAAGGATGTAGTATTGGCGAACCATTCGGTTGCAGGGCCTGGGCCTTGGAACGTCATCGTTAGCGCGACGACGGTTGCACCCGGGACTGTAATTGTCTCGGCGTCGCCAGCGCTGCAGTCGGCTTGGATAAGCAAAGATGCATTACGAGGGCCCCATAAGCACGTGCCGGCGCCGGCAGCAGCAATAGTGGTGGCGATGGCCGAGAGGATCGTGATGCAGGACAGCATGTTGGTGTAGCTTACTAGCATCGAGGTAGCTCGTGGGAGGCTAATGCAGGTGTGAAGATTGTGGTGGAGACTTTAGGTCCGCTGCTCTCCAGTTCCGGGGGTTCTCAATGCCTGTTCTCTTAAGTCGATTCTCTTAAGACCGCCTCAACTTTCCTGTCCTGTCATATTGTACCGATACAAGCGTCGTACACGTCGAGTACGTGCGATAATTTCGCGCTTCCGACTACAGTGCATGTAGCACTTGCGCTAGTGCTCCATGCGAGTTTTATTGCGGCGGACTACTATTCTCTGTACTGTATATTAACGTTATGCTCCGAACTCGGGCAATTATTGTTTTGTGCGTAATCTTCTTGAACAGGCGCTTGAGCTATCATACATGTGATTGGCATGCTAGGTGAAGAACTTAGCTGGTTGATTCTGTACCAAAGACGTTTAGCAAACGAGAACAGCAGCACCGCTATTCGACGCACAGTTTTACGTACGCACGAAGCAATTATAAACTCAAATTAGCGTTTTTGATGAAGACATTCCTCTTTTTCGACCTGCCTCAAGTACCATGCTTAATATCTGCTGTTTCGATATTGGTTAATCTCAGAGGACATCGAATGAACAAGGTGGATGACACACAGCTGAGGCAACCCTCCCAAATCGAAACACCAGAGAGGTCAAAATCACCGAACACCAGAGCATCCCAACTACGCCGGAATCCAATGTCTAGTCTCTGGTTCCCATCTAGAATAATGCCGAGGGCATAAGCGAGCAAACAAGATTGAATGTGCACACACGGTGGGAGACTTTTGGGCCAAATACTTCAATGCAGCTCAAGCAAGAGAGTACTAGTTGACATCAGTGGTCGTCTTTTTTGCATTTTCCCAGTCAGGCTCGTTTACATAAGAATCTGGGCGCGATGGGACGTGGCAGAATCGTTCGATGATGACGACGTTCGTGTCGACGGCGTTTTCCCGCTCTGCGTTGGCGAGAGTGTCAGCGTCTCGTACCCGCTGTTGTCCGTAGCGGCGTCAATGTTGCTACTACTGATCGTACTCTGGGAGGCCACCCAGTTGTCGACCCAGTCGTCCGTCGTTGGGAACTCGCCGCGCATGGACGGTTCTCGTACGAGGGTGCACCAGCGGTAGCGCATTGTAGCCGATTCTGCGCGTGCCGTGTTCTTGTACTGATACACAGCGACTGCAGCGCCGATAGCAGCGACAAGCGACACAGCAATGCCGCAGGCGAGAATGGCATCAACAAAGGAAAACGAGGCCCCCGTGGGGTCGGCAAGCGTCTTCGTAACCACCGTGGTCGAACTGTTGCCGCTGGCATTGCCGGTGATCTCCTTGTCGCTGCAATTCAATGAAGTGGTGCATAGAGTTGTGTTATTTCCGTAGAGCGTCAGCAGCAGTGTGGTCGGTGGTGCCGATACGGCGAGCACCACGTGGTGGGGCGTCGTGTTGCTGCCGACGACATCAGCGAGGTAGCTGCCAAGAACACTTGCTCGAGGCCCCAGTGCCGTCACACCGATTTCAATGGGCAAGCGGACTGTCTCGTCGAGTGTAAAATTAAGTGCAACAGTCTGCTGCGACGGAGCGACGATGGTGTCGGTATGGGGGATGTTGCACGTCGCCTCAACTGTGAGCATATTGTCGTCACTCCCAGCGCACGATGCCGCCTTGGCACCGCAGGCAACCAAGGATAGAACTGCCAACACGCAATGGAAGCGCATGATTGAGCGTAGTATGCTTGTCGCGGCAAGATCAGAAGTGTGCTCAACAGCAATTTTTAAAAGGCACGTTTATTGACGAGTCATGAAATGGCCCGGTACGGTTTATCGTGAGAGGAAAAAGGCGGCACTTGCAAGCAAGATGACGGCAGCGACGCCCACCGCAATGAGCACACTTGAGTTTTGCGTTGAATGGTCCTTGAAGGCTACATAGTTCAGTGAAAACCACAGGCATTGGCGCTGTGGTTACTGTTTTTCTCGATGGCGTATCGCGACCGCAGCTGGGCGGCGCTGAGGTCGCAGTCCCGCACGGTGCCGTTGCGGCCGTAGCGCGAGCGCAGCTCCGAGGCGGTCATCCCATCATCAGCCATTGTGGGAGGTTGGAGGCAAGCTGAGAAATGAGCGAGGGGCGCCCTTGAAAACGCCCTCTAAAGATAGCCAAGTGGCGGTTGAGCCGCCACGGCAACTGCCGCCACGTAGCCGTCGCGCCGCTTGGCCGGGACGCAGAAGCCTCCCAAAAGAACACATGCGCATGGCGCCTTAATTAGTTGGTCAAGACACTTAGATACTTGCGGAGTCTCGAGTTATCGCAAACGCATGCGCAGCTGGTTGATAGTTTTGTCGAGCCCCGACATCTTGCCTTCAAGAGAGGACTTCCGCCGTCGGGCGTCGATCGTCTTGAATGCCGTCTGCTCCAACTTGGCGTACTCCGCTTGAAGCTACGTTGCTGGTGCTGCATTGCAGTTGGGTCTTCCATACCTGCTCCTTCTCCATGTTGAGCTGCAGTAGCTGGCGCTCCAGCTCGCGCTTGAACATTACGTCGTTCTGTAGCGACTGCTTTTCCGTTGCGTATGGGGCACTGAGCTCCATGTCGATGATGCCTCGCTGCCTCACGGCGTCGCTGTCGTCTCCGGCCGCGTGGTGGTGGAGGAGGCTGCGTACGTTGGCAGAGCCGTTGAGCTCGGCTTTCGAGGAAGCCACTAATAACAAAGGTCCTCTTTAACCATCTTCACCCCTTCGAAGCTACCAGGAGGTGGTCGGCGATCGCCAAACCCAAGCTCCGCCAGCGACACGGGGCCACTGCGACGCTGCGGCCGGTCTCGTGTTGGTGACGCTGTGGGGCGAGGGTGCGATGGCTCGAGTGGCGGTGGTTCACGCTGAGCACTGCGCCGCGTCTCCGGCTCTACGCAGATTGTACTACCAATAGCCTGGCTTTATCGCCGTACCGAATGTCCTCCCGGTCGAGTGTGGCGGCGCCACAGCGATGGCGTCAGGAAAGTGCAACGCGTTGGGAAACAGATTGAGGTCTGTGGACGCTCTAGTGGCCACGGGCACGGGCTCGTATTGCCGCTGCTCCAAGGCTGCTCGGCTGGCGGCTTGTAGTCGTTCAATCTGAGCCGCGTACTGCATCTCCTTGGCCGCAAGCTCAGTATGGTGGCGACTGTGCAGCTACAATGAACGTAAGGTCGCGGCAAATGGCAGGCAGCCTACGGCAGTCGCGTGGCGCAGTTGCAGCGCAAGGTCGTCGCGCTCCTGCGTGAGCAGCGCGATTTGGTTTGCAGACTTCCACGTCTCCGTTTGGGTGGCTGCTCCGCGCTGCAATTGTGTAAGCTCAAAGACCACCTTGGTGTAGTCCTTGCGCACGCGGTCGAGCTCGACGGTTGCATGGCTGAGCTGATTCTTACATTCGTCAAGGGCAAATTGCACTGACTCGAGCTTCGTCCGCGTCGTGGAAAGCTCCATTGCTGCCGCGTCAGTACTCGCCTGTAGTTTGCGCTCGGTCTCGGCGAGGCTCTGTCGCAGGCCCTGCACTTGGCTCTACAGCCGCGGTCAGAAAATGCTGCAGGCCTCGCCACCGACTTCGAAAACGGCACTTCGTTTCTTTTCGTTCACGGCCTCGGCTCTGGTCTGCGTGAGCTACGCGTTTTGCTTGATCGATTTGGGCATTCATACATCTGGCTTACCTCCGTCGCTTGTGTCGCTATGGTGGCTTGAAGCTGCTGGTACTTCTCTTGGAGCTGTTCGAGTTCGTGGTGCGGACTCGCGTCCGCGAGCTGCTCTGTCAGCGCCTGCACCCGGTGCTCCAGAGCTAGCGCTTTGGCCTTCCATTCCTCCGCGTGACTAGTCACCGCTGCAAGGGCAGCTTCATGATGGCGGGGTTCGTTTTTAGTGACTGCGCGCTCATAAAGCTGGGGCGAAGCAGGGCGGGCCCGGTTAGGAGTCGCTTTCGGCGTCGGAGGCCACGACTCGCGTCGGACTTCAGTAACTCGCTGTTCAGGGAAAACCCATTGAGAGCTCGAATGCAGCTCTTTCTCTGGTTTTGGTGGTGGAGAAATGGCTGGGTAGGCCACACTGGACATCCGCCGGCGCGATAGTTCGGCTTGGCGTAGTGCTTCTCGCCCGGCGGCGGCTGCCATATCGAAGGCATCATAAGTAACAAGGCGCCGCGGCTTATGCTCCGAGATGCACAGGCTCTTCCACGACAGCTGCCCATCGTCGCCATCGTCGCTCCACAGTGCATCCCACTCGGGAAACGCCATCCCCGTGCCTCCTTGAGATCGCAGCCAAGACGAATGTTATAACACAATTAACTCTATTATAACCATTTGGTCGCTGTTGTTTGGGGCAGCAGATCTTTGCCACAGACGAAAAGGATGCTCGCATCGCCTCGATGGTCGCAGCATCAGCCGTCGTCGTCCGTGTTCATTTGGACGAGCGCCAAGGACGAAGCTCTCGAGGTCTTTGTGGCAACAAGTATCCGCGAAAGCCTCGAGGCTGCAGACGACGTGGATGACGAGCTCGCCCGCGAGATCTATGCCGCGCGGTTTCCCCTCGGCGTCGACTGGAAAGCCATAGCCGTAGCACTGCTCTGCACTCCAGTTGAGTGCGTTCGCCGATACGCCGAGCTCAAGACAACACATGCATCGCAGTACAGCGGCATGGCCCATGTGCTGCACTCGCCGCGCCTCGGTAATCTTACCTCACCCACGCTGCCCACTAGCCCGTTGTTGTCACCCCCTCCGTTCGCCCTGCAGACAGCGACGCGCCCCTTTAAATGGGAGCCGCCAGCCTACAAGCCCGCTGATGTCGAGGCTATCGAGGATGCCCTCGACTCAATGGATATGGACGACCTTGCTGCTGAAATGAACCCGTTTGACACGACAGGTTATGCTTCTTCGTGCGGCCTTGGAGTCAGCGCTCGGTGTAGACTCAACAGCATCGCTAAGCCACTCGGCGCTGGCTGAGGCATTCTTGGACATTGCAGGTATGCACACAGTGGTCGTGGGCCCTGTGCTCACGATTTGCATCCAGGCTCTCGACTAGATGCCCCGAGGTATCCATACAACAGTCCAAACTAACGACTCTCATCTGATGTAGCATGCTGTTGCAGAGCCGGCTGAACAAGTCGCCGACGACATAATCATAGTGGTGTAGCATCCTCTATTTTGTATACATCTAGACCTTGGAGTCAAGCGAGCCCGCCTTCGCTTCGTCGATGGAGGCCCGGGCCTTGGCTTGCTTGGCAGCCTCGGCGTCCTGGAACTTGCCGTAGCCGTACATCATGCCGCCGATCATGCCAAAAGTCACGTAAATGGCAGTCTCGGGCTTCAGCTCTTCATGGAGAAGCAGAACGCCGATGAAAGTTGTGGGAAGCTTGTTGAGGCCGCCAACAGTGGCGTATGTCGTAGCGCTCGTAACGCTGACGCACCAAAACGAGGCGAGGTTGAGGCCGATGCCCAAGACGCCCGAGAGCGTGAGAAGCATTAAAAAGGGGAAGTTAGTCATGAGCGGGTTGCGCCAGACAGTCACGGCATCGCCCGTGTACGCCATGGGCAAGAAGAGGAGTGGCATGGCTACAAGGTTGTTGTAGAATGCCATACCGAACTTGGAAAGCTTGAGAGATGAGCCAGTTGTGGCATAGCGCATGTAGAGCACATAAGCTGCTGTCGAGACACAGTTCATGAACATCCAAAAGTAGCCTGCAAGAGTCGAATGCGTCGGCTTGCCGCCGACATCGCTGTAGGACGTAAGCACAGCACCCATGAGCATGACAGCGAGTGATCCAAGCACCATGGGACCAACCTTCTCTCCAAAGAGGCGGTACTCCCCAAAGACGATGATGAGGTTGGTCACATTCTTGAACACAGTCACAATGTGGATAGGAAGCCCAGCCGTTGCAAGCGTGCCTGTGTAGAGCATGGCCACGAAGAAGCCGGTCACAGGCGCCCAACGCTTGGCCGTCTCCATGTTGAACTTTTCGTAGTGAATGTAGCCGCGGGACTTGGCGGCTTCCAGCATGACGACACCAATGGCTGCCTGCGCAAGGATCACGAAGGACTTCTCCGAGAAGTTGTAGTACTTCTGCCCCACAATGTACCGGTTGGTAAGGACCATGGCATTGGACATGAAGCTGTACACGATGCAAGACACGACGGCCATCGAGGTCGTCACCTTGGGCGCCGCTGTCGCCATGTTGCTGCGAGGCCAAATATTCACGACTGACGTAGCAACAGTCATGACACTGCGATTAAGTATACTATACAATCATATCAATGCACCTTAAAGCCAGGGAGCAATCTGAATTGGATCTTCGAACAAAACACGATGGGTTAGGCACGAAAAAGTTGCCCCATTCAAACACGGGGAGAACACTACGAGACACGCCTCATACGTTGCGACGCACGTGAGGCCGCTCTCGATACCGAGGCAAGAGCCTCCACTGTATGACCTGAGGCAGTGTGAGAGTAACTACTGGCACTTAATGCTAACGTCATTAAACCGGGGGAAGCTCACAATGGTACTGTCCAATCAACGATCTTATCGTATCCGGACGATACGTTACACATGGCATCGGGGGAAGCGGCGGTTGATTCACGAGGGGATATCTCATGGCGATGGACGTGCTGGTGGCTGCAAGGTAGATCAATGGCTCTCGATGCTGCGACACCAACAATTGAGGGACTATTCGGAAGAGACTGATCGTAAGCGCGTACTGTCGACCGCTTGTTGAGTCTGGAGCCCGTCGGCGTTCTGTGGACCTACTTGTCAATGGACGGGACTATCAGAGGGCGGTCTGTCAAGCTGCCGCTCTATTTGTACGACGCCATGCTTGCTTAGGGTCTTAATCAGGCACCGCTTCTGCGGCGCATCGCTGTTGTGGTCCAGCGTGTCGGCATTGGGCGAAGCGGTAGCGCTTTTCGCAATAGCCCTTGGTGGTCATCTATCGATTGATTCACCCCGGAGCCACAGTGTGCTTTCTGCCTGTACCAGCGTTGTGGCAGCAATACTGCCAACGAGCAGAGCGAAAAATGTGACAAAGATCTTATCCTGGCTAAAAGATCCTGATCCGATCGTCGAAGATCTTAACTCTATCCATGTCCTCGTCGATTGTCGTCGACTTGGACAGTGCCCAGGTATGTTGGCGGATGTGTGGCCCTTGTGCGAGGCAAACCTGAGTTCAGGTACGAGCAGGCAATCCCTCACTTGAGCATTACCGCCATACACCTGCATCTGCCAGTATGTCCTACTTACCTCTGATTTGGCGCTTGCTTGCACGACATTGCTTACGCAGGATCGCAAAGGACTATTTGATACCTTCACCTCAGCGAGATCCTTGCCATCTACATCGGCAAAGACATGACGTACCGCTACCAACGGAGCGGGACGTCCAGTTCTAGCTGCGACTACAGCGTACGATAAGTCGGCTGTGCAAGCCTCGAGCCCACAACGTCCTCTAATGGGCATTGCCACTGCCCTTCCTTTCGCTTGCGGGCGCTTTGCGCCCGTCGTCGCACTGTCCCAGGCAATGGGCGCGGACCGGTCGACCCGTGTCTCGCACGAGACCTTCAACAAGTAGGTGAAATCTCGCACGTGATTGGCCAAAATGATGGGGAATTTCGGCAATTTGACGACTTGCAGTCAAGGAGCGTATGACGGAAGCGACGGCCTTCTCGCGGTTCCTCCCGGGGCTCCGGTCGGGCAACGCCACAACGCGGACCAAAACAGCACGAACACTGTGCCTGTACCTCGAGTCTGAGGCGCGGGACCTCCCCATGGCCGAGTACGCGACAACGGTGGGCGCCATATCGGGCCGCATCATCGAGATGATCCTCGGTGCAGACATTCCCGAGCGCACGGGGGGCATCGTGGCCATGGACAACCTCGTAGACCTCTTCATCGCGGACAACCAGGACTCGAAGATCTCGGAGTTTGCTCACGCGCTAATTAAGGTGTTCGAAAAGACTTCCAACACGGAGATTCCGACGCTCAAAGCCGGGGGGAAGGCGCTCGGGCACCTCGTATCGTCCGGTGGAACCTCTCTCATTGAGTTCATCGAAGACTACCACATGAAACCTGCGCTCTCATGGCTTGAGAAAGAAAGCTTCCAGGTCCGGCGGCAAGCGGCGGTCATCATCATGCGCGAACTGGCCATTAACGCGCCGGCGATCCTTTTCCGCCACATCGACACCTTCTTCGACGTCATTTGGAATGCGTTCGGCGACGCAAAGCAGCCGACGCGCGAGGGCGCCGCCGACGCCCTGCAGGCGTGCTTTGCGCTGCTCCAAGCGCGCGACTCGAATCGCAAGAACATGTGGTATGCTCGGACCCTCGATGAAGTGCACC
Source organism: Achlya hypogyna (assembly GCA_002081595.1). Taxonomy (NCBI): domain Eukaryota; phylum Oomycota; class Saprolegniomycetes; order Saprolegniales; family Achlyaceae; genus Achlya; species Achlya hypogyna. Next base: position 121,265 of record JNBR01001471.1, on the reverse strand, counting down.
GGGGCACGCAGCGCGGGACGCCCGAGGCGATCCACGGCGCGTTGCTGATTCTCAACGAGCTATTGCGCAATTCGGGCGACTTCATGTATCCACACTACGTCCGCGAAGTCAAGGAGGTGCTCGGGTTCCGGGATCACCGGTCTTCGATCGTGCGCCGGGCTGTCATCAACCTCCTGCCACGGCTCGCCAAGTTCAACTCATCCACCTTCCTCGAGACGTTTTACCGCAGTAGCATGAGCTACCTCCTCGAGGTCGCGAGCATGAACAATCCGCCGGCCGTCACGCGCGGCGACGCGCTGCTCTCGATCGGCAAGCTGTCGCTCGCAATTGGCGCGCCCCTGGCCCGCGACGAGCGCACGCTCGACATGATCACACACTGCATCAAGCTCGGGCTAGCCAAGAAGAAGGATAAGAAGGACGCCGCCGACACGCAGCGCGAGGCGCTCAACTGCCTGCGCATGCTTGCGGACGCCATCGGTACGGGACTTGCCAAGGTGAACCTCGAAGCGACAATCCAGTGCGTGTTCCAGTGCGAGCTCGACAAGGGCATGATCGACACGCTTACGACGCTCATGAAGCGGCTGCCGAGCCAGAAGATGCTCATCCAGAACTCGCTTTTCAAACAGCTCATCAAGCTGCTCGAGACCAAGCAGACGGGCGATGCATCGCTCATCGCGGCGTCGCCGTCGCGCCATCGCAGCAAGACGTACAACAACCTCAATACCTCAAGCGGCGGCAAAACCAGCGTTCTCAACATCCTCAGCAGTGCCATCCAAACAGGCAAGCTCGAGTACTCTCCGTCCACGCCGGCGCTGGCCGTCGACGCGCCCAACATCATCGGCATGCAAGTGCTGGCGCTCGACACACTCGCGACCTTTGACTTTGCTGGCAACCGCCACATCCCGATCGTGCAGCGCGTGCACTCGCATGTGGTGCGTTTTCTGGACCACGATGTGGCGAGCGTCCGGAAGAGTGCCGCCATTACGTGCTGCAAGCTTGTGCTACCCGCGGGCGAGGAGGCACGCAGCGACGTCGCGGGGCCTGTGAGCACCGTGCTGCAGAAGCTGCTCACGGTGGGCATCGCCGACACAGAGGCCGACATCCGCTCCAAGGTGCTGGCGTCGCTCGATGCGCGCTTCGACGCGTTGCTTGGCCAGCCAGAGAATCTGCGCTGTCTCTTCATCGCGCTCAACGACGAGGTGGTGGACATTCGCCAGACGGCCATGACCATCCTCGGCCGCCTCACGCATCGCAACCCGTCGGCCGTCATGCCATCGCTGCGGCAAACACTTGTGCAGCTGCTGGCCGAGATCGAGTTCTCTGGCGACGCGCGGGTCAAGGACGAGGGCGCGCTGCTGCTTGGCCACTTCTTGCGCTCCGCGACGACGCTCGCCCGGCCCTATGTGCTGCCGACGCTCAAGGTGCTCATGAAGAACGTGCGGCAGGAGGCAAGCACGGACGGACGCATCCAGCTCAACAAGGCGGTGGTCGCAACGCTCGGTGACCTTGCCGTCGTCGGTCAGGACGCGCTTATCCCATACCTGCCACAGCTCATCCCCGAGCTCGTCGAGGAGATGAAGGAGATCAAGAGCTCGACAGCCAACGTCGGCAAGATGGTTGTCGTCGTGCGCACCCTCGGGCTGCTCATCGGCTCCACGGGCTACGTTACGCGGCCGTACCACGACTACCCGGACCTCCTTGAGGGGCTCTCAGCCGCACTGCAAAAGTCGGGCGACGCCAACGCGCTGCTGCGCATCGAAGCCGGACGCACACTCGGCATCATCGGCGCGCTTGATCCGTATAGCTTTCAGCTCTTCCAGCTCGAGAAGCAGGGGCGCATGGGCTCGGGACTACTCGCGACTAAGCAGGTCGAGCAGCTCAAGGCCAACCAAGTGATCCCGAACGACCCGACGTGGGCTGGCATGCACGACGACGACGAGGTATGACCGACAATCCAGTCGCCTTGCGACGCGTGCGTAGAATGGCGTTGAGCAGCTCGTGATCAAGCGGCTGGTGGCCGACCCTCTGTCGCAGATCGTCAAGCACGAAATCAAGTGCGTGCCCGCGGAAGATCTCTTGCCGTCGCTTATGATCGGCGACGCCCAAAACTATTTTCCAGCCGTCGCCATCAACGCGCTTATTCGCATCCTGATCGAGCCGCGCAACGCCAGCCACTACCAGGGCACGCTGCTGGCCATCATGTACATTTGCAAGAACCTCGGCAAGAAGATGGAGCCACACCTCGAGAAGATCATCCCGGCCTTTCTCTACGCGCTCGAGCACGTAAGCTCCGACCTGCGGGTGTTTGTGTTCGACCAACTCTGCGGTATGCGGCTCTATGCGTGGGCTTGCTGACGACCGATCGTAGCGCTCGTGCGCCTCATGGAAGAGAAGGTCAAGCCGTATCTGGACAACGTGGCCGTGGCGTGGATCATCCAGCAGTTCTGGGACACGCACCTGAGCAACGTTCTCCTCTTGATCAATGAAATCGCGGGCTCGCTCGGCGAAGACTTTCGCGTCTACCTGCCCGACTTGATTCCAGAGCTTTTGCGGGTCATTCGCACCGAACGCGACGTGTCGAACCGACCACAGACGCAGCTGGTCATGCGCACGCTCATCGGGCTCGGCCGGCTCCTCGACGGCTACCTGCACCTTGTGATTCCCGTGCTCGTGAAGCTCATTCAGAGCAACTCGGACTTTCTGCCACGCCGACAGGCCCTCGGGTACGTCATTGCTCAAACTCATCAATTCTCATCCCTCGCAGAACGCTTGCCACCATCGTCAAGAAGCTCAATGTGTCCGTGTTTGCGTCCAAAATCATTCACATGCTGGCGCGCGTGATCGCAAGCGGCCACCCAGAACTCGTGTACCTGGCGATGGATTGCCTTTGTGCCATGGTGTACACGATGGGCGATGACTACGCGGTCTTCATCCCGGTGATCTACCAAGTGCTTCACCGCCACCCGGCGTCGGGCGACATCTTCGACAAGTACGACTTGCTCGTGTCCAAGGTGCTGAAGTACCAGCCGTTGCCGGCGGTGTCGTGGGCAACCGATCCGCTCAAGCGCGAGGTGGCGCCGACCGACGTGTCGCCGGACGAGCTCAAGCCGCTGCCTATCAACCAAGTGGGCCTTACAAAGGCGTGGGAGACTACGCAGAAGAGCACCAAAGACGACTGGCACGAGTGGATGCGCGCCATGTCGGTTGAGCTGCTGCGCGAGTCGCCGTCGTTGGCGCTACGTGCGTGCAAAGAGCTCGCGTCCGTGTACCAACCGCTCGCTCGTGAGCTGTTCAATGCGGCTTTCGTGTCGCTATGGCCCAATCTCAATACCCACACGCAGGACAACCTCATCCGTGCGCTCGAAACCGTGTTGCAGGCGCCCAACCTGCCGTCCGAGATCCTGCAAACGCTGCTGAACCTTGCCGAGTTTATGGAGCACGACGACCAGCGCTTGCCCATTGACATCACGCTGCTCGTATGCCGCATCTGTCGCGGCGTCACTGAGTTGGAGTGTGTCTAGGGGGCCCTCGCCGAGAAGTGCCACTCGTTCGCCAAGGCGCTGCACTACAAGGAGCAAGAGTTTAACGCGACGCCAACAGCCGCGGGCATCGAAGCGCTCATTTCAATCAACAACAAGCTCAACCAGTTCGAGGCCGCAGTGGGTATCGTCACGTATGCGCAGATGCACCTGCCGCGGGTGCCGGTCAAGGCGAGCTGGCATGAAAAACTGCAACGCTGGGACGACGCACTGGCGGCCCACGAAGCCGTGCTGGCTGCAAGCCCGTCGGATGTGGACGCCGTCTTTGGCAAGATGCGCTGCTTGTACGCGACGGGTCAGTGGGCGGCGCTCAACGAGCACATTGAGGCCATGTGGGCGCAGGTGTACGGTGACCCGCGCGACGAAGACGACGGTGCGGAGAAGGTGCTGGACGTACCCCCGGCGCTCAAGAAGGAGCTCTGCAGCAACGCGGCGCGTGTGGCCTTTACGCTGCAGAACTGGGACGTCGTGCCCAAGTACATCAACTCGGATATGGACGACACGGAAGCGCACTTGTTCCGGGCCGTGACATGCATCCGCATGAATGAGCTCGAGGACGCCAAGGGCGCGATTGAAGAGTGCCGGCACACGATGGACCCGACGATCCGAAGCTTCATCAGCGAAAGCTATGCGCGCGCGTACATGCCGTGCGTCGTTAACCTGCAAAATCTTGCGGAACTCGAAGAGATCATCGCCCATCTGCAGCGCGGTGCGTCGCTTACCAAGCCCATCGCAGCCACGAACCGGCTCGTACGCGAGAGTTTCTTGCAAAACCACCTCACGCGCGAGAGCTTCGTGGAGGTCCAGCCGCGGTTGACGCCCCAAGCGGTGCTCACAGCGCAGCAGGACGACCTCAGCCGGTACGCAAGGCCAGAAAACGATTTCCGCGCTAACGTCTCGTAGGCTCCAGAAGATCTGGACAGCTCGGCTGCTGGGGGTCGACCGCGACATCAAGGTCTGGCAGCATGTCATGCTTGTGCGCTCGCTGATCCTGGAGCCGAAAGACGACGTGGATGTGTGGCTCAAGTACGCGCGGCTGTGCCGCAAGAGCGGCCACTTAAACCTCGCGGCGAGCGCTCTCGCCAGCGTCGGCGCTAGCGTCTTCATGGAGTCCATTGTGCTCGACCCGACCGTGCCCATCTTGAATGTGCACATGCTCGAGCAAGAGACGCACAACCCGCTCGTGGCCTTTGCGTATCTCAAGCATCTTTGGGCCGAGAGTAAGGAAGAGCTCGCGCTCAAGCAGCTACACGACCTCATCAACGCGCTCGAAGCCTTTGACGAGGGCGACACGCTCGTAGCGCTGCGCGTGCAGGCGTACACGCAGCTTGGCAAGTGGCAAGTGGCCCTTACTGAGCCGAAGAAGCACAGCGACTCGATGTTTGACCAGGTACCGTGGCGGAGCGGGCGGCGCTGAAGGCACTTCGTAGGTGCTCGGCTGCCTCAACACGGCAACACGTCTCGACCCCACAAACGGCAAGGCGTGGCACGAATGGGCGCTGATGAACTTCCGCGCGACGGAGTCTTCGCGGGACGATCCGGCCGCGCTGGAACGGTACGCGGCGGCGGCCATCCATGGCTTCTTCAAGTCAATTGCGTTTGGCCACCGGCGCTACGACGTAACCAAGGACGTGCTGCGGCTGCTGACGCTCTGGTTTAACCACGGCGGCCGGCCGGACGTACACGCAGCCATGACGCAGGGCCTTGCGGAGGTGTCAATCGACACGTGGCTCGAGTTTATTCCGCAGCTCATCGCGCGGTTGCATTCACCGACACCCAACATGAACGCGCTACTGCATCAGCTGCTCACGCGCATCGGCCAACACCACCCACAGGCGCTCATCTACCCGATCACGGTTGCGTCGTCGTCCGTCGGCACCAAGCGCAAGCTCGCGGCCGAGGGCATCCTCGCGGCGGTGCGGCGGCACTCGCCGCAGCTGGTGCAGGAAGCCGAGCTTGTGTCGCGCGAGCTCATTCGTGTTGCGATCCTCTGGAACGAGCTCTGGTACGCGAGCTGCCGTGACGGGGGCTAATACGCAATAGGCACGGCGCGCTGGAAGAGGCCTCGCGCCTGTACTTCGCCGTGCGCGACACGAAAGCGATGCTCAACGAGCTCGCACCGCTGCACAAGCAGCTCGACAGCATCGGCGCCATGGAGGAGCCGACGTTGCGCGAAGTGGCGTTCTACCAAGCGTTTGCCCGGGACCTGCAGCAAGCCAAGGCGTGGACGGATCGCTTCGAGCTGACACAGAACAACGACGACTTGAGCCAGGCGTGGGACCTCTACTTCAATGTGTTCAACCGCATCAAGAAGCAGATGGCCAATCTCAGCACGCTCGAGCTCGCGAACGTTGGCCCCAAGCTGCTGAGCGTGTCGAGTCTCTCGCTCGCGATTCCGGGCACATACAAGGCCGGCGTGGCCATCACCCGCATCCAATCGTTCGGGCCGCAGCTCACCGTGCTCACGTCCAAGCAGCGACCTCGCAAGGTGACGCGGTAGTCGGCCGCAGTGGCTCATCGGCGTAGGTGGTGATGCACGGCAGCGACGGCAAGGCGTACACGTTCCTGCTCAAGGGCCACGAGGATCTGCGCCAGGACGAGCGTGTGATGCAGCTCTTTGGGCTCATCAACACGCTTTTGGCGAACGACAGCGACACGCGCAAGCGCAACCTGGCGATTCAGCGCTTCTCCGTCCTGCCGCTGTCTCATACGTCGGGGCTCATTGGGTGGGTCGAGAACACGGACACGCTCCACATGCTCATCCGGGACTACCGCGAAGCCCGCAAGATCCAGCTCAACGTCGAATACCGCCTCATGGTGCAGATGGCGCCGGACTACGAGAAGTTGGCGGTGGCCAACAAAGTGGAGGTGTTTCAGCATGCGATGAATGAAACGACGGGACAGGACTTGTACAAGGTGCTGTGGCTCAAGAGCCAGAACTCGGAGGTATGGCTTGACCGCCGGCGCAATTACACGCGGTCGCTGGCCGTCATGTCGATGGCGGGGTACATCCTCGGCCTCGGCGACCGCCACCCGGGCAACCTCATGCTTCACCGTGTATCGGGGAAGATTGTACACATCGACTTTGGCGACTGCTTCGAAGTTGCCATCGAGCGTGAAAAGTACCCTGAGAAGGTGCCTTTTCGCCTCACACGCATGCTGTCGCAGGTACGAAGGCCAGGTCAGCGACGCTGTGCTCATAGATGGTAGGCGATGGAGGTCAGCGGCCTCGAAGGCACGTTTCGCTACACGTGTGAAGCGTCAATGCGCGTGCTGCGCGAGAACCGCGACAGTCTCATGGCAATCCTCGAGGCGTTCGTGCACGACCCGCTCATCACATGGCGCTTGCTGGCTCCGCACGCCGCGCCGTCGCACGCGTACGAGACGGAAGAGGACAAGGCGTCGGGCCCCAAGATGCTTACGGACGCCGACGACGCTGAGAAGGCCAAGCACCGGCGGTCGTCGGCCGACTCGATGCTCGAGTTTATGCCGCTCGACAAGGCGAGCAAGCCTGCGGACGCGTCACTGACGCTGCTCGGCCGCAGCGTCTTCGCCAAGGAGGCGGCGACGGATGAGGAGCTCGATGAGGGCGGCGTCGCGCTCGCACCCGAGCAGCTCAACGCCAAGGCGGTCAAGGTCATCGACCGTGTCAAGAAGAAGCTGCGCGGCCGCGACTTTGACAACCTTGCACCCGGTCAGAAGCAGTTGAGCGTCGAGTCTCAAGTCGACCGCCTCATCGAGCAAGCAACTTCCCACGAAAACCTCTGCCAGCTCTACTACGGCTGGTGCCCCTTTTGGTGATTGTACATGTGGTCAATATTGTCTATTGCAATACGCTCGCTTGATTGGCCAAAATTCAACATCGCCAGCCAATCATGCGCTGGCTGGCGACAATAATCTCCGAAGTTAAAAGGACGGGGGGCAGGTGATGGAGGCAACTGCAGCCACCCCTCCAGGCGCCAAGGAACACCGCGGCGGCCAAGCGCTCCTTGCGTGAGTCGTCATATTCAAAGCATATATTAGTTGCACCTGCGCAGGCGTCGTCTATCGCGGACGTCTACTCGTCCTCGTCGTCCTCCTCATCGTCGTCAGCATCCTCCTCGTCATCATCGTCGTTTTCTTCCTCTTCGTCGTCATCCTCGCGGTCTTCCTCCTCCTCGTTGAACGTCACCTCGGGCGTGTCGTTGATGGCGGCGGTGGCGGCGCGGCCGGCGATCTGGCCGAGCACGAGGTTGAGGCGGCCGTTGAGCTTGTGCAGCTGGGGGAAGACCTTAAGCCGCGAGTCGAGCGACTGGTACAGCCCCGTGAGCTGCTCCACGACGTTGGGCACGGTCATGAGATAAGCCGTGTGGTTGAGCAGCAGGTACTTAATCCAGACACACAGCGTGGCGCCGCGCGTCGGGCGCTTCTCGAACTTCTCGACGAGCAGCACAATGAACGCGAACACCTTGGTGGCAGACAGGCGGCGGCACGTCTCGTCGATCACCTTGATGTCGTGCACGCGCAGGCAGTTTTCAAGCAGCGCATTGTCCTTGGACTTGAGCGCCTGCTCGAGCACCGTCACGAGCGACGTCGACGACGCCTGCGCTTGGCCGCGCGACGACGACTTGTAGTTGCCCGTGAGCACGTCGTCCGCATCCGGGTCTTCGTCGCTTTGCTCGAGGTCCTGGGCCAGCGCCTGGACGCGTTCTTCGAGCGTCGCCTCGTCTTCGTCATCGTCGCCGTCGTCCTCTGCGTCGTAAGTAGCGTCGACCATCGTCGACGTCTTGGCCGAACCACCGCGCTCAAGAAGCGACGGTACGTGCGAGGCCGCGGCCTCGTCAGCAGCCTTGGCCTTCTTGGACGGCTTCTCGAGAAGGAGACCCGTTGTGTCGAGCGCAGTGAGCATGACATCGCCGAGGAAAGCGCCGTCCTCGTCCTGGACGGCAACGGTCTCGAAGTGCGGCTTGACGACAGAGCCGCGGGCCACCACCACCGAGGGCGCCGCGTCAGCCGTGAGCGCGGCCACGATGATGGCCGACTGCACCACCTTGGCAGCGGCGGCGACGGGCTTGGACGTGGCCGTCATGGCGTGCTGCCACACGAAGACGGCACCAGCCTCAGTAGACGCGACGACGGTCGCCGTCGAGTTCTTGGCTTTCTTGGCAACCGCGACGCGGCCGTGCACGTGGATTGGGGTCGAGTCACACGCAAAGTTGAAGAGCGGGTCCTCGCTGTCGGCAGAAGCGTCAAACACGTTAACGAAGCGCTCCGAGCTCGAGGAAAAGACGTAGCGGCCGCAGGCCGAGAAGAAGAGCTGGGTAACAGCAGACGCGTGGCCAAATGTGAGGCGCTTGCTCTTCTTACCCGACGAGACGTCGAAGAGCTTGATAGAGGAGGCGCCGACGGCCAGCACGTCGTCGTTGGCCGAGAGTGCGATCTTGGTCGCGCCCTCGCTGCCGACCTTGATCTTGCGCACCATGGAGCCAGTCGAGACGTTCCACTCGAGCACGTACTTCTCGGCAGCAGACGAGTAGAGCGACGCACCGTTCGACGTGAAGGCGACGTCCGTGACGGCGGAGCCGTGGCCGTGGTCGTTCTACCAGAGCTCTCAGCCTCCCGCAGGACCATGAAAGATATACGTTTTCGCGCGCGAGGCGCTGGGCCACCTCGCCCTTCTCGAGATCCCATACAACGATAACGCCAGTGGTGGTACCGAGCGCGAGCACGCCGAGCTCGCCGCCCGCACTGCGCTTGCCCTTCTTGGTCGTCTACGTGCCGGGTTCAGACACGTGAAAACCAGAGTCGAATGACGTACCCACGGCGAAGTCTTGGACCAGGCCAAGCACGTGTACTTGTAGCTCAAGTGGTCGCGCTCCTTCAACTCGGACCGCAGGGCGCCCGAAGCCTACCATGCCGCCTGAGTGCCTTCAGGAAGACAAGACACGTACGGCATCCCAGACTTTGACGCGGTTGTCGTCGGAGACGGTGACGAACGACGCCTGGCACGGGCTGAACGCGGTGAGGCGGTGCTTCTGGGTAGCCATCTCGCTGGTGAAACTAAGATTTTGGCTCTGCCAACCGGAGCCCGGCCATTCATTGGACGCAAGCCGACCCCACCAACCACGGGCGCGGAAACGTTCGGTTATACTGTTATAACACCATTTCCGAATCTAAAACATATGGCGTTGACACGGGCAACCGCAACATCGCGACAACGCGGCCGCGCTCACAGACGTCCTAAGACCTCGCTCAGTAGCGTCGCGTTGACGAGAATGATACGACTGGACGGAGACGCACATGCCTCAAAGGCCACGCGACGAGGCATTGCGATCGTGTTTGAACTGCAATGCGCTGGAAGGGCTCCTGGTTTGGGATTGAACAGCAAAGTCAGATCTCTACGGTCCCGAGCACCCATTGCCGCGCTTTTGCAATGGGGCACCAGAATCGCTTACGATAGATGGTATCGAATTGGTTTGCTTGCAGCAGCTTTTGGTGGTGGCGAGTCAATCAGCTCGGCAAAATCCGTGGTCAGCCTAGCATACCAGTGTCGTTTGTGACAACAGCGCACGTCAAATTGCACATGATATCAGCTAGGTCTAGAGTACTCGTTTCAGGCAACTCATTTGGTTCTTAGCACCCAGTGTAAGTTCACTTCGAGTTACTGGCGATAGTCGTTCTACTCGCGTGAAGGTGTTCATCACGAACCAGTGCCTGATGCGGCAGCTATCACTCTCGAAGTGGAATAGCCCCGCGCAGTGCGAAGTCGTTTTTGTCTGCGGCATCCATCTTCATCACAAATGCTCGCCACGTCTTGGCGTCAAAGACGTACATGTTTCCATCGTACTGGAGCGAGAGCATGCCATTATAGACAGCTGACGCTCGATCAAGGTACACGACGCCGTTGCGCTGCCAAAGCTCGAGCCGAAAGAGGTAGGTCGCACCAGAAGACAAAAAGTTTGACCGCACTCGAGGTAGTTTCCGTCGACGAAGCCGCCACCGGGCAACGGCGTGGCAAGCGCAGTGGCTGACAACGACAATTACAACTAAGCTGAGCAAGCGACTGCGGTGACCGATCGTGACATTGGCCGACACGCAGGTCACTTGCCAATCCAACTGGGTCAGTTTGCAGTTGATCGGGTTTAGCGCCCACTCGTGGCGAACGGGGGCCACAAAGCTCAATACCGCGGTCACCCCCCACACGAGCGCGTTGTTGGCGAGGGTAAAATACCGCGTGTATTCTCGGGTGAGGGGCATCGCAAGGTCCACAACGACGGAGCTGAGCCAAGTGACCTCGCTCGCGGCAAGGAGAGTCGTGTACCACGGCACAGTGCTAACGACAAAGCCACTGACGGAGCCAAATGTCGTGAGGCGCAAGCTGGATGTGGACAGAAGTGAGAATGCCGTGAGACTGCGGAGTAACAGCAGCGGGCGGCCTATCCACACAACACTGCCGACGCTGTTCAAAGCGAAGAGATTGCGCCCCTCGATGCGACCCCTGCACACACCGACATACGCCACTGTGATGCTGGCGACCGCAATGCCCACGAGGGTAACGTAGCTGTTGGCCGCCTGGGCATAAGTGACGTAATTGGTCGGGTACTCATTGACGTGTATAGTGTTGATGGTCGTGACGAGTGAGTCCGAGAGGAGGGTGAAGGCGCCACTGTCGCCAACGTACCGCACGACTTCACGGTTGCCGAGAGCCCAGTCGTACACGTACAGCCACGCGTAAAAGTGGTACACGGGGTTCGAGGCGTTGAAGAGGTCGTACAGATAAAGGTCTACGGGCGCCGTTGCATCGGGCGCACCGTACTGAAGTAAGTGGATGCCAAGCGATTGAGCAGCGACCGTCGTGTCTTCAATTTGCTCCGATGGCAGCGCCATGGCGGCGATCGTCTGAAACGCACTGATGGCGGATGTTGCCTCGAAACACGGTGTCACACACTGGGGATCGAGAGCACAAATGGCTGATGCGTTGCCCCCTGGCGTGAGAATCGAAGCAAAAAGGATGTGATCCGCCGACAGCCGCAGTAGCCCTGAAACACTCGTGCTGTGGCACTGGTCTAGAAACATGAACATCTGGCTCAGGCCAAGCGCCACGTCGTAGCCCCTGTTGCGTACGACTGCTTTGCAGAGCGGTGAGCCGCCAAATATGTTGAAGCTCTGGTCAAGCCACGGAGGTGGCACCGGCGCCGAGGAATAATGCGCCGCGCCAACAGCCTTTGCGTAGGCCGTTTGCGCAGCCGATGTACGAGCCCTCGCCACCGCCGTCTGCTGTACCACTTGAACGACAGCGGCCTGCACGAGTATCGGCACCGCAACGAAGAGGAGGTCGACGGCTCCAAAAGGACCGAGCGTCGACCGCACCACCGACAAACCCTCGTCTAGCGGCGATATCAGCGTCCCGTTGGCAAACAGCGCGGCTTCCAGCGACGCATTTTGATACGCGTATGTTGGTGACGCACGGACCAGTGAAGTACCACCGTAGATAGAACTATTGGACGCGACAAGGGCGAGGTCGTTGCCAAACCCCCAGTACATTTTGAACGTCGTCTCCAATGCGAACCGAAACATGCCCGTCGTCGCCTGCACGGTAAACGGGTACACGGAGCCGTAGGCGTTCGTCACAGTATAAGACTGGGAAAAGCCGACCCGCTTGTAATTTTGCCACTGCGTCTCAAATGACGTAATGCTGGCGACCAAATGCCAATGCGCAACTTCGTCAGCGACGGTAAGCGACGCGGCGGTGATGGTAGTGAGCCAAGCGCGACCTTGGTTGGACTTTTGCAGCTCGGCACCAATAGCCACGTCGAAGGCGTTGCCCCAGCACTGCTGCCACGACGCCCACGGAATGTTGCGAAGTACGGCGGCGAGGTACACAGCGCCGTTGGAGGTCATGGTTGCGGCGCATCGGCGTTGGCGCGCGGCCGTGGAAGCGAGCTCCCAGTGTCTTTCAAAGTCAACATAGCAATAGGCCGTTGCGATCCATGGGGCGCTGCAACCATCGGTTTGGCGCAAACTGGCTACAACGACTGAGAGGGACTGCAGTAGCGAGCGCTGGACAGTTGCACCAATCGTCGCAGGTGATGCGATGACCGGTGTACTGCTGTTGTAGTTGCCAAAAAGGTTGGTAGCTGGAAACGTAAGCGTCGGCAAACTGTCACTGACGTTGATCAAAGTTGCTTGGACTAAAAACGTGGCGAGGAAGGCATGAACACCAGTCATGTTGAAATCGGACCAAATCATGTCGTTCGCCAGGAATGTCTTGGACACCGAAAGGTACGAGACACTGCCGCCGATCGAGAAGAGCATGTACATAGAGCCAAGCAGCGCTGGAATTCCGTGCGCTTCAAGTGTCCATGGCTGCTTCAAGGTTGAAGCCGCTTTTGGCGCCGCTGGCACCAAAGCTGTAGGTGTTGTCGGCGCCGGGTCCTTGTCAAGCGTTCCGAGGACCGTGTTGAAAGTATAGTCGACTCCAAAGTACGAAAAGGGAAGAAGACCGCTCATGACACATGCGACTGCATCCATTCGCCAAGTCCCTCCACGGTGAGCCACTGGGACGAGAATCTGGGTGACCCCAGCGACAGAGCTGTGGCGGGGCTCTTGGTGTGTTGGGGTGCCACGCAGTCTCATGGCAGTAAAGATGAGTAGCACGACGGTGGCTTGAATAATGGAAAGAAGCGCGAATCGTCGAATATCTCCGTAGTACAGCGTGCCACTGGTGCACTGGAGAAGGTTGCTCATTGCCGTGCTTGAGCAGCGACGGGCTAAGTCGCCGGAGACGGTGATGGGCGCAGCCACTTCGAGGATAAAGCACAGGCACCAGACGAGGTAGCCACCGCTAGGACCGACGTCGCTGGCATTGGTGGCAAGGGGCACGAGAACTACATCTGTGAAGACGAAAGCGATCCACGATGCCTCACTTGTAATGATGATGAGTTCAACTAGAGATCGCGCGGTCGTCGTTAAGCGCGTCGTGCCGTGTGTCGATGCCAAGGCGACATTCGAGGAGCTTAAGATCACCAGCGCTGTACAGCCACGAAGGAACGACACGGACCGTCCAACCCAGACGGCGCCAACGAGGCGGTGGAAATGGAACAGATTTGTGCCGTCGATTTGACGCCACGACAGGCAACCGTAAGCGCAACAAAGCACAGCAACGACAAGGATGAGGCAGCTCGAATATGTCATCACATACCAAATCAGGGCCGTCGCCGACGATGGGACGGACTGCGCGCTGCTCATTGCATACGCCGCGTAGGGTGCTGAGAGAAGCACGAGGGTGCCCGTGTCACCCTCGAAGGAGACTGCCTCACGACGGCCTTGAATCCAGTCCACGAGGTATGCCCAACCGTAAAAGGCGTGCGGTGAACTGGGCTCCAGTAGCCGCTCGGTCAGGAGTAGCCACGCCGAGTCGTTTGTGGCAAATTGCATGATACTTAAGTTGAGATCAAGCACAGTATCACGGGCTTGCTGATGGCCAAACGGTGAAATCGGCGGACGCAACTGTTGAACCAGGGATAAGGCTGATGATAGGACATGCGCGCACGTAGGATCAAGGGTTTGGAGCGCGCAGATGGCTGCCTCGTCAACCGTTGCCGAGGTACTCGTGTGAGCTGACAGCGCAAACAATAGAGCGGACGGCGCCAAGACCAGCTGCTTGGGAGGCTGCCCGACGCAAATATCATAAAAACTGAAAGAGAGCTGAGCGAAGGGTTTGGGCGTGCCGTCGAGACAGAGAGGATTGCCTCCGTAATATTGCATATTGCTACCCGCCCAAGACGGGGGCATCGGGTCGACCGTGAGCGTAGGAAGGGCCAAGAATGCGTCATGCGCGACACCCTGCACTCCCGCAAAGAGAAAGCGCGTGAAGGCAACGTAGGTGCCAGCCAAGGCAGGCGGCACATTGACGTAGAAAGCATCGATGGAGAGGAACGGACCGATATTGTCACGGACCAAAGCGGTCTGGTTGATATAACCGGTGCCATTGTTGTTGAGACCCATGTATCCCTCGTAGTCGCCAGTGGTTGAGAGATAGCATGGCGGGGCCGTGAGAAAATAGTTGGTGGTGTTGGCAATGAGGCTCTGGTTGCAGAGCTGCATATAATACAGGTCATTGTAAAAGAACCAGAAAAGGCTGATGGAGGTCCAGCTGCCGCTGTGGTACGGCACACTCTTCAGGACGACCTCTTGGGTGACACCGATGGCATTCACAATGGCCAGAGTCTCTTGGATTCCCGGATCGTTCTGATTCTGCCACTGCATGACGAAGACTGTAAGACCGTGGGAGAACCAATACGCGGCTTCCTTATTAAGGGTTGTGCTGAGCAGCGCTTGCGACGTCGTGGAGAGCCATTGGCGACCGTACGCCGTCTCCTCGAGACCCAGCTGGAGCCCAATTGTAAAAAAGTTACCAGCCCCCCCGTACACGCTTAAGAATGACGTCCAGTCGATGTTGCGCAAGACGGCTTCGAGGTACACGGCGGCGTTGGCTCGGTACCGCTCCCGACACCGAAGTTGGCGCTTTGTTGTGTGTGCAATTTCGAAGACACGCTGGAAGTCCACCCAGCAGTACTGTGAGCTGACAAAGAGGCTATCGATCGGGTCCATTTCACGCAGACTTTCGATGGCGTACTCAACTGAGGTCAAGTTTCCCAGCACGAGCGATCGCGCGTACGTCGTGGACACGTCGATCATTGCATTAGGTACGTCGTAATACCTGTCTACAACGGCATCGGGGGCCAAGACATCGAGAGCCGTTGCCACACCAACCTGCACAATGGCGTTTGTGACATCGATGAGGCAAGCCTGGTAGCTGCTAACGTTGTAGTACGGCCACCAGAGGTCGTTGGCGAAGATAGGCTTGATAATTTGGAGATACCAAAAGCCACTGGCGACCGAGAGGACCACAGACGCAATCCCACCTGCAAGAGAGAGGTAGCCCGAAGGCCTTGCGCGCAATAGCGCAGAGTTGAACTGCAAGGGTCCATCGATCGGCGCGATTCTCGTCATGGTGCCAGAAACCGAGGAGTGTCCGCGATGACTCCTTCACCCAAGCGGTGCCGCGTAACGCTGTGAGTGAAACTGCAGTTGCCGCGATAAGTCCAAATCACGAGGTCAGCAAACCGCAACTGCGCGGGGCTCACTTTGCATTTTCGCCTCTGGGAACAACCGAAATGAGAGAAACCTTGGTACCTTGCAGTACATGGTTCCAAGCCACAGCACCTATTTACCCGTGCTTCTTTGTAGCTGCTTTCCAGGCAGGTTGTGAGGACGGCGTCTGCGTTTCAACGACGCTAGCATGCTAAAGCCACTGCATCATTTTCTGCTTGAACAGCCTTTCGGTGCCTAGCGTGGCGCTGTGTCGCTGTCGCGATGCGATAGCCCACGCGAGTTTGAACAGGAAGCGGACATCATGCCTGATTAGTGGTGATGCCAGAGTGTGCTGAAGCAACCGCACGAGGGCAACGCTGGCTGCGGCCATATTGAGGCAGCCGCGAGTCTGCGGAAGCTTTCACACGCTGCGAAGCCTTCTACGAAATGTTTCTCGGGATTCGGTGGCACCCATTTGAATATTGTCCATGTCGACAGTGCTCTCAGTGCTGACGCTCCCGTGCCTGTGCGCCCAGATAGTTGCCTTCCAGCACGGCATCTCGGCTGCGCTACACCACCACTTCCTTCTCTGGCGCCGTAAAGAGCTGCCCGCCATTGTCTACTTTGTCCCACGAACGGACCCCAAAAGCTTTCTGCACCACCTGGTGGCGGCTGCCAGCCCCACTGCTCTGGAGCTCGTTGCGGAGGCTATCCGCTGGAAACCGCAGTGGCTCACCGGCCTAGCGATCGACGTCGCCGCTGCGCACGGGCAGGTCGAGGCGCTGCTGCTTTTGCAGCAGTACCCGTCGCTCGTATGCTCCCACCGCGCGATGGACAGCGCCGCTGCCAACGGCCACCTCCGAGCCGTCCGCTTCTTGCATCAGTTCCGGTCGGAAGGATGCACCGTAAGCGCCATGGACGATGCCGCCGCGCATGGCCATTTGCACATCGTAAACTTCTTGCATCAGCATCGAAGCGAAGGCTGCACGACGGCGGCCGTGGACAGGGCTGCGGCCGCTGGCCACCTCCGAGTCGTGCAATTTCTACTTCGCCACCGCAGCGAAGGCTGCACCCCGCAAGCCATGGAGGGTGCCGCAGCCCACGGCCACTGGCATGTCGTCGCCTACTTGCAACAAACCCTGTACTACGTTTCTCGGTAACCTCCTTAATGCTGCTTTATGCAATTCTCAACGCACCACCTGCATCGTTGACTGGGGCTCAGATCGAGATGACTACATCCACTCGATTGCAGGTTTCGTTACGAGCTCAAAACTGCAGCGGGCGGACGGTCATGAAGTGCCGCACCTGCTCGTCCGTGATGGCGGCGCGCTTGGCCTGGAAGTCAGCATTGGAGGCGTTGACGATCTCAATGAGCTTATCCTTGACCTGGCCCGACATCATGCGGCCCTCGCCGTACTCCTTGGCGATGGCAGCGAGCTCAGCGTCGTCCTCGAGGAGGAACGTCAGGTACTGGTACGGGATGTCGACCGCGAGGTTAGCACCATACTTTTCGTGGTCGGCCTTGGTCTCGCCACCGCCGCTGAAGGCGTACCGGCGAATCTTGTCGGCGACAACGTCGGCCGAGTCCGAGACGAAGATGGTCGGCGACGGGCCGCTCGAGCTCATCTTGGTCGTGGCACCCTCGAGCGCGGGGAAGAACTTGGACAGGATGAGCGCCGGCTTAGCATAGCCGATGCGGGGCGCCACGTCACGCGTCATGCGGAAGTACGGGTCCTGGTCGATGGCGCAAGGGATGAGGCAGCGGAGGTCCGTGCGGCCACCAAAGGGCACAGGGAAGCACTGCGGGAACGACGGCGCGGCCTGGATCGCCGGGAAGGACGACTTGCCGATGTTGTCGCTGCCCGAGAAGCCGAAGATGCCACGGACCTGGTTGTACGTGACGCACTTTTGGATCTTGAGCACCTCGGGGTAGAGCGTGCCGATGTACTCCGAGTTCTTGAAAATGAATGTCTTGGTCGGGTCGAAACCGCACGCGATGATGTCTTTGGCGTTTTCGTTGGCCATGAAGTCCGACTCGGCGAGCGTCTGTTCCTTGAAGAGGTACTTCTCGTCGTCCGTCAGCTGGATCACGAGCGGCACGTCGAACACCTTTTGCAGCCACGCTGTGAACGTGAACGGAATGAGGTGGCCCATGTGAAGCGATCCCGACGACGGCCCGCGGCCCGTGTACAAGTAGAACTTGTTGCCCTTCTCGTAGTGGTCGAGAATCTCATTGAGTTCGCGGTGCGAGAAGAAGTACCCACGGCGCAGGTACCGGTGTGCGCGCACGCCCGTGAGCTTCTCGATGCGCGCCACGAGGTCCTTCGTGAGCTGTGACGTGCCAAACGTCACGATGAGCTTGTCGTAGTCAACGCCACCTTCGGCCTCTACGTCCCATGGCGTCACCTTCTGCGCGTTCGCATCACCATTGACCGCCGTATAGTGAGCAAACTTGGCCTGACGGGCGAGGAGGTCCGTGTCGAGCGGCGCAGGGCTCGCCTCGGCAGGGCGCGCAGTCGCCGAAGGCTTTGCAGGCTTGGCCGCCTTGGCCTTGCTCTTAGCTTCCTTGGGCGCGGCAGCCTTTTCGGCAAGTTTCTTCTCCTTCTTTAGCTGGCTCTTGGACTTGCCGTCGCCCTCCTTCTTAGGTTCTTCGCTCTTGGGCGCCTTGGCCTTGGCGGGCGCGGCAGGTGGCTGGTATTCGTTGCCCGTCGTGTCCTTGTACTGCTTCTTGAGCGCAATAAGCTCAGCAACCTGAGCCTTGACGTCTTCCTTCTTGGCCTTAAGGTCGCGGACCTCGTTGCCCTTAGCGACGATCGCGGCAACCAATGAGTCGGCGTCCATCGTTCGTGACCACAACAATCAAAAAATGACATGGTGAAAAAATTACAATATTTTTACCAATTTTTAATCCCTTACAAATATTAAGATCCAGCTCCAGAAATTCGAAATATATTGTCCCCCAAGCCAGCATTTGAGTGGCCCGTGCGTTGTCGCCACAAGAACATGGGGCCGTGAGAATGCGCAAGTCCATCAGGCCGCTCGCGCGTGGCCGAAGAACTCTCAAAGGAAGTCTAGCTTTCGGTGCACCAACGCGACGACATGGTAATGACCATGCACAAGCATGTGCACTAGGCGGTGACCGGTTGCAGGATGCGGCGACAGCATGACGCAAGAGCCTATTCTGGTTCTGCAGGCTGCTGCCGGCGACGAGCAACACTCCCGCTTCCAGCGCACCCATACGCGGCCGCTGCCTCTTGAGTGCCTCTTCGCACCAAAGAACTCGCGCCCACCAGAGCACTGCCCTGCAATAGTTAGCACCTGTGAAAGGAATCACCTTGGCCTCAAATCTCCACCCTTCCCAGATTGGTCGCTGGCCGTTGTGGCGTTGCGTGGGACGCCTTGGTGCCACCAGCCGCCTCCTCGCCGACGTTCGTGCCTGGCGCTGGCTAGCGAGCGTGGTTCAAGCCGCCAAGGCCGGCGGCGCCGCCCTGGCGACGTCGCATGGACAGTTTCAAGTGGGAGGTTACGTTGTTGGCCCGCGAGTCCGGATACGCATACAAATTTCAAGATTGCAATATCGAACGGCGTGCAGTTTGAAACCCCGGTATCCGGTCGAATCCCGTTGTGGAGACAAACAAGAAGCTGGCCGAGGTCGGAAGTGCCTCTGCCCCGCGCCGCCCACTGCCGCTCAGTGTCCACCGTGCCACCCTCCGCCGTTCGTACTGCCGCCCCGTCTTGCTTTGATCCATGGTGGCTACCACCGCTTGTAAGCCTCAGCGCCGTCACCCCGGCGACAATAACCTTCCCAACCGTGATGCCGACGGTCACGCGTCTACTTTACCCGATGACCTGCCTGTACCAAGCCCTCGCTGGATGTATCGGTGGGTGCTAGCAATGACCGGCAGCAATGACCTCACGTGGAGCGACATAGGCGTAAGACACGCAAACATCCGAACCGCGAAGGCAAGAAGATCCAGGACCACAACGCCCCGATCGATGATATCGAGCATGCTCATCCACTGGCAGATACCTCAATCCCTGAGCAGTTGACTTCAGCAACTTCAATTAAACCTCCGCGCCAGTATGCCAGATACTCAAGCCGTTTGCGTGAAGCGCTGTTTTCGTAGATTAACCGTCGACACATCACAGCCCCCGGTATCAAGCGGTCAAAAGCCGCATTCAAAAGGCTCTCGCAAGGCTACTGCCAAACATTCTGTCTCAGGCGCGCACAAACCAGACTCTGTATGGAATAAACCGATACGAAGCGGTGAGAAAACCCCATCAATCGCAGCCGCCTTGTCGCCCAACTCGCCCTCATTCCCAAACAACACTACGAGTCCAAATTTCGACACGCACCAGCGCGCCAAGGCCTCTGCCCGAGCACATTTAAGAGCATCAAGTGCGAGTAGCCCTGAGGAGCCGTGCTCGCCGCCGGCCGCCACCGACGACTTCTCGGCGTATGGCACTGTCATGTACCCTTCCATCACCTCGGCGAGGCCGGAACGATGGAGTAGGTGGATGTCGCGCCAGGTTGAAGCTTTCGTCGGGGACGTCAACGCGGTGATGGTGGCGTCAGCACCAGCGCACTGCAAAGCGCTGCAGTGCCTCACGCGTCTGGCTACCGGGCTTTGGCGGCACTCGTACATTGATGTGTACGGCTCTCTCAGCACGCACCTCGCGCTGCCCGGCAGCGACCTCGACTGCGTCATCGTCGTGCCTGACGCCATGCGCGACTTGGCTCCCATCGCCATGTTGCGCAGCCTGCTCTCCCGGGCCAAGCAAAAGCCTGCTGTGGGTCACGCGGAGCTGCTCGAGGGAGCCACGATTCCCGTACTGAAGCTCGAGTACCGCGTCGGGCCCGTTCTGGTGCTCCTCGATATCAGCGTCGGGCATTCCCAGGGACACAGTGGGCTGGCGTCACGAGACCTCGTGCGAAAGTTTGTTCAGCACATGCCGGCGCTGCGGCCGCTAGCCTTGGTGCTCAAAGCGCACCTCAAGGCCCGAGGTCGTCCGCCGTCTCTCGAACCCTAGGGCTGAGGATCAAGCGTAGGCCTCACGTGTGCCTTCTCCGGTGGCCTGTCATCGTACGCGCTCGTATTATTGATCGTTCGATTCCTTCAGGTGCGTCGAAAGCCGTGGCCGCAAGTTTTCATGGACGCCTAGTGCTTTGGGAACGTCCACCTCGCCCACGACGAGGGACCCGAGGTGCCAACCGTGTACACGTTCTTTCGTCAAGGTAGAGGCATCGATTGAACCACAACGTCAGGGAACTGCGTAGACGTGGTGACGTGGCAGGGTACCGTGGGTATGCTTGTGCTCATCTTCCTGGAGCACTACATGGACTTTGATTTTGACAAGTACGGTATCTCCGTCGCAAACGACGGGTACGTACCATGTCAGCGGCCTACATTGCTGCACCGCCGACGGTAGCGAGTACATTTTGCTTCAAGACGTCGGGTCCGATGGGCACCATTTGGCCACGGTGCATGCTCACATCATCGACCCATTGTGCAACCGCCGCATCGTCGGTCACTCGTATCGCATTCGAGAGGTACCAACGTCGCCACGATGGGTCTCTCACGCGCGACAGATTGCTAACGAGTGGCGTGTCTTGCACGATTCGATTCTGCAGCGCACGCCGTTGCAAGCTATGGTCACGTGAACCCGCACCTGGTCTGTCAAGTCGGCGCCACCCCAGTTTAAAGTCGTTACGTTATTAAATCTTATCTATTCCATGCCGTCCAAGGCGCTGCAAACGTCCAGGCCGGGACTTTTGGTTGCTGTGGGGTCTTGTTGATGGCTTGATTGTCAGGGGTGTCGGCGCCTTCGTCACGCCCGCCTGCATGGAGACGATCAAGGCACGGTCGGCTGTTGGGGATGTGGTGGAATGGTTGTGGCGAAGTTCTGAGGTTCAGCGCCAGGACACGGAGCTTTCGCGTGCAAAAAAGCAGGTTATCAGCACTCCTAAAGCAGGCTACCAATACCTCAATTGGGTCCCAAATGAGCACAATGACACCCGCGTCAGCTGAGCAATGTGGGAAATGATTCTTCTCATAGCGCTGGCGCGTTCAAGGTTGCTACGGAGAGTTCAAAGGGTCGATGACCACCAGATCGGGTGTACTATACTCTGCGGTATCGATGCGCACTGTGCTACCACGCACAGGAGAATTTCGCGTGGGAATAGCCCTTTGTGCGCGCCACCCAAAACAGCTCCCCGCTCCTCGAGATTCAAGCAACCAGCATTCATTACTGTCGTCGATCAAGTTATACAGCACATGCCCGGCAACCAGTTTCGACATTTAGAGTCCGTGGTTCGTCCGATGTATTCATTGAACGCTTCCAGCGTAACCACACCACCTGGCATATCTAGCATGTGCCGTAGTGCAGCACTACCGCCCAGAACTACAGGAACGATCCCCTCTTGGGCCCACTCCTGAAGCGCGTGCTGTTGTCGCGCATTATTCGGCCACAAGGCAACGCCTCATTTAGTGCGTCAACGACAACCTCATGCGCGAGTTCATCGGGCCAGATGGTCTGGCCCAACGGCTGCATTGCGTCCGGATGAGCCGGATACCCGTCGTGAAACTCATTCATTCTGACAGGTTTGGCAGCGAGATGACCGACGGCCAGCACCCAACGACGAAACAGGCGACCAAGGTTGTCGGCGCCCGCGCGGGCTGTGGCACTGATGGGAGGCGTAGGACATCAATGGCATCACCACAACGGTGATTGTCTCGGAGTTCAGCGACCGGATCTTCATCGCGGCCACACAATTGGGCACCTTCGGAACGATTGTAAAGCAGCAAGGTTATGACTGCAGGTTCATAGACGACGCGTAGCTTGAGGCTAGTAGCACAGAGAACTTCAACGGCAATGCACACACGAATATTACGATCCGCCTTGGCAAGCGCGACGATCCGCTCTTGCTTGTTTATGCACGTCAGTTCCTTGAGCACTTCGGGTATCATCTCCTTGTCACTGCTGCTGACAATGTGCTAGAGTGCCTCGGGGCAAGTCGATTGTGGCCGCCGTGGGCCTTAAGGACCGCACGAGTACAACGTTTGAAGCCATCATGAACACGATCAAACTCGAATTGTTGTAAGAATGAAAGTTTCTACCACTGCGAGAGGCGCTCGAGAATAAAGGGAGTGAAATACGTGATCAAAATGCTGGCGCCGGCGCGAACGAGACTCAAATGAGCCTCACGTACGACCGCGTCCATCGAGTTGGTGCCGTTGCCGTAGTCCGACAGCATCTTGTACTCGCCCGAGACAACATAGCAGGCAACGGGCACGAGTTTCTTGGCCGCAAGCTCCTTGACAATGTCGCCGTAAAAGAGGCTCGGCTTGACGATGACAGTGTCGGCGCCCTCAGCCACGTCGCGGTCATACGCAAGCAGCGCGTGGGACGTTGAGCCCACAGGATGTTGGTACCGGTTGCGGTCGCCCTTGAACGTGCTCTCAACGGCGTCGCGGAACGGCGCGTACATGCACGAGGCCTTCTTTGAGGTGTAGGCCATGATGGACACCTGCGCAAAGCCATTTGCGTTGAGCGCGGCGCGAATGGCCCCGATGCGGTTGTCCATCATGTCCGACGGGCAGAGCATGTGAGCGCCAGCACGCGCGTACGCAAGGCCGATGTCTGAAAGACGCTTCACGCTTGCATCGTTATCGATGATATCTTCTCCATCAACCCGGCGCAAGACACCGCAGTGGCCGTGGTCAGTGTACTCGCACATGCACACATCGCATGCAATGAGGAGCTCGGGCAGTGCCTTGCGCAGCGCCTGCGTGCACGTGATTACCGGCGTGTCCGGGCTATCGGCCATGTGGCCTTGACCGCACTTGTCCTCGACGACGCCAAAGAGCATGACGGACCGCAGCCCCTTGGCCTGGAGCGGACGGAGGTGTGCCACGAGCGTCGCGAAGTCGCCAGCAGGACCAGCACCCCACTGCACGTTGGGCTCCAGGCCGCGGATCGGGTTGTCTGTCACCCGAGACGTCACGAAGAGCGGGTAGATGAGCTGAGACGCATGAATGTGGGGCTCAGTCCACGCGCGGTGGGCCGGGTGGGCAAGGCCAGAGTGGAGGCTCATGTTTGCTTCGGTGGCGTTCGAAAATGAGGCCATTTCGGACTTGTCCTATTCCTCCCCAATTCTAGCGCATACCGATGTCCTAATCCGTCCTGAGCTGGTCACCGTGATCCCACTTTCGACCTCGGCGGACCCGACCCGCGATCTCACGCACGACGGGGAAAAGCAGGTGCTTCCAATAAATAGCTCCAGCTAGTTCCGATTAGTTTAGCTGATCCTACGTGCTCAACCCGAGTCCAACGCTATTTCCGAAACATGAGCGAATGTGTAAACCATTCGGTAAACCTTTCTGTAAACCGTTCGATAAACCAAACGGACGAAGTTGAAGTGGTGCCAGCTATTTTTCGAGGCCTTCAAGAGCATCTGGGCAGCTTGCCGCAACACAACCGCCCTTGGTACGGCGGACAGAATATTGCTGGCCTCATGGGATAGAGATTCCTCCCTACTGACTAGGGTCGGACCAGTGGGCGCTTTGTGTAGCTCGTGTTCTTGGTCCCACAGCGACATGTCGCGCCTTCGTCGCCGCTGAAAATATTACACAAAAGGGTCTATTAGTATGTACTGTATGCTCACCCAAGGCTGTGTAATTACACTTTCTCTGCTTCTAGCACGACACGTACACCCCTGTACGCAGCTATCAGAACACACCCGACTATCATACGTCCGTGCAAATCAAATTTTCGAATGTGTTTACACGAGAAGCTAGTTTGTGTTTCTGGTTTTCGTTACATTGCTAAACTCATATATTTAAATTCGTTCCGCCACCCAGTTTACACTACAAAACAAAGGAAAAGGACCGCCCGTTGGAAATAAAAAAATGGACACTTCGTAGCCAGCCAAATAGAAAGCTCGTGTGTTTGTTACACATAATCAACAACTATATAAAATAAACTATCCCACGACTATAGTCATCTGCAGTAGCTGCTCCAGATGTTCCACCCAAATAAATTATAATTTGAACCACATTCTAATCCCCTTTTTTACCGGCACGATTTTCGAGCAGCCCCACGCTGCCCCCCTGGACTTGTCCGTGCTACGTCCTCCAAGCCCTTTCGTGCGGCTCCGTCCGAGGGTTTGAACTTTTGTCCACCGACTAGAATGGATCGCAAGTTAAAAAATATATATTGCTGTGTGCAATAAAAAAGGGTAATTTAGACGTTGCACTACGGTGGCTAGTTTCTAATATGCTATTTTATTTAATGATTTGGAGCGTGTATCGAATGGTGCCTGAGGGGAATAAAAGCATCGGTTTCGAAATCCGTGACAATAGGACAATTAATTATATCCCTGACTACGCATGTCGGAGTCGGGCAGCGTCAAGAAGGGCAACATGCGCCACGGGAACCACAAAACGGCGCATATCTGGGAGCACTTCGTGAAGCGCGTCGACCTCGGCAAGTACCATAATAACTGGCGCATCGAGTGCAAGCACTGCCGCAACGCGTATGAGTCCGGGGTGGCGCCCGAGCCCGAGATCATCATCTCTGCCAAGCCCAAGATGGTTGGCCACCTCAAGGTCTGCACCTATGCGCCGCGCGCCGAACTGGCATACCTGGATCTTGAACCCGAGCCACGCGTCGTGCGCAAGGTCTCGCCCAAGCTGGGCGACGCGACAGATGACGAGAACCGACCGATCCGTCCAAAGGCCGAGCCCACGGACGACGCCCCGGTCAAAAAGCGTCAGCCCAAGGCCGCGAGCAACGGCGAGACCAAGAAAGCGACGCGCCCGAACGTCAAGCGCACACACACGTACCAGAACCCGAGCACGGCACACGTGTGGGAACACTTCCTGAAGCGCCATGACCTCGATAAGTACTACAACAATTGGCGCGTCGAATGCAAGCACTGCCGCAACGCGTATGACAACCGGGGCGACAACACGGACATTCCCGAGCCCAAAATCATCATTTCGGCCATGCTCAAAATGAAAGCGCACTTAAAAAAGTGCCAATACATTCCTGCTGACGTCGTCCTGCACATCGACCTGCAGCCTTCGCCGCCAAAGTCAACAGCAGGCCTCGCCGCCATCCGCGCGCTCGTCCCTCGGCGCAACGACAAATGCATCGTGGCCGTGCGATCAGACGTCGAGCAGGAGCCCTTCTGGATCGCGTGCCTCATGGACGAGGTCGACACGACCACGATGCCGAAGGACCGCGTCGTCAACGTCACATGGCTCTCGAAAACGAGTCGTGGCTTCTACATTTACGCCAACGACGACGCAGTGCCCCTCGGCTCAATCCTTTGCGAGATCTCCCTCGACGAAATCCATCCCGACGAGTTCGCCGTTCCCCGTATTTTTCTCGACAAGGTTCACATGCACTTTGCACTTGTTTGCCTCACATTGCTGGTAGATCCGCGACTCGCTGGCGCGCAACACCACGGTGCCTTTCGTGTACAAGCGAAAGCGAAGGGCCGAGGCGAAACCCGCCGTGCTACCATCGCTCAAGCGGGTCAAGGTCGAGCCGCAGACGTCGTTTTTGAGCCTCCCACGAAAAACCACAAACGGCGATGCGAGCCAGCGCCGGTCAGCCAACTACCACGTTTGGGAGCACTTCACCAAGCGCACCGACATGGAGAAGTACCATTCGTACTGGTACGTCGAGTGTAACCACTGCCGGTACGCCTACGAACACCGCGGTTCCACGGGCTACCCCGTGACCACGCCCGAGCCGGCACCATTCCGCTCCACGGTCGCGTACATGCAGTCGCATCTGGACAAGTGCGTGTACGCCCAAGCCGCCATGCCGGCGCAGTCGTGGGGCTATGATCATGGGCAAGAACCCGTTCGCGATGACGATGCACAGAGCGTCACGAGCAGCGCCGCGGTAGGACCCCCACCCCTACCCTACCCCTGACGAGGCTTTTGGTAGTTTGAGGCGGAGCTCACGAGCCGGGAAGAGGCCATGGAAGTTGCCGAATTTGCGAGTCCGATTTGGAGCCACTTTGTCAAGCGGGACGACCTGCCCAAGTTTTACTACTTCTGGAAAGTCGAGTGCAAACACTGCCGGTACGCCTTCGACGTGCAAAAGGCAACGCGCGACACGCCGGTGCTCATCGACTCGGATCCGGCGCTTATGAAGCATCACATCCAGCACTGCCGGTGGATTCAAGCGCCTGGGGACATTGTCGAGCGTGTCGCCCGGCAACAGGCCGCAGCGCCACTGACCACTGTCGGCGATTCCAACGTGCTTTTTGCTGCCATGACGATCGTCGCCGTGCGCAGCGACCAAGGCAAGCGCGAATTTTGGCTGGCGCAGCTGGGGTACGACGTGACAACCGAGATGCTGCGGTCCCCCGAGCCGCGCACTGTCGAGGTAACATGGCTCGACAAGAGCCACAGCAGCGGCATGTACAGTTTTGGCGCCGACGAAGCCATTCCCGTCACGTCCATCCTCTGCGACGTCGAGCTCGAGGAAGTAGCGCCCGGTGCCTTCCTTATACCGCATCTGCACTTGGACCGGGTACGTTTGTCCTTCGAGCGGGGCATTGAAACTCACGGACGGCTCGGTGTAGATCCAACATTATTTGCTAATTTGAACCACCCGTATTTCTAACACGTCCGAGGAGCGCTCGCTGTCGTCATCCGTCGAGTGCGAGAGGTACGAGACCTCGGCGGCTGTGGCGTAGCTGTTTCCTCCGTCGTCGGGTGTGTGCCACCCGCTCGCCGATGCCGCCGAGGCTTCCAGGTGGAAGTCGGTTAGATGGAGATCTTTTGGCGAGGGGCGGCTCGAACGTAGAATCGCCGTTGTACAGTCGTCGTCTGTAAGGATGGAAGGGGGCAGCCCGGCGTCGTGTTCGTACAGATGGAACCAACCGGCGGGCGAAGAAGGTGGCTCCGTGGGCACCGGTGAAGCAGCTTTTCGGCCTCTGCACCAACACTTGCCGCCGCCGACTACGGCGGCTATTGCCACAAAAGCCACGGCCACTGCGCAAATGGCGATGGCTGGTACTAGAGCTGAGGAACCTGTTGGTGGTGTAGCGATGCTCGCGGAGTCGGCGCTGTTACTGATGAGAAAGGCCCCGGAGGCATTGGCATCCGTGGATATGGTGCCATTAGTGGCGACGGCAACCAGAGTCTCATTGGCGATAAGCATGGTCGCGAGTGCGTACATGAGCGCGTTCGAAATTGGCCGCAATACGAGCGGGGTGGAGGGCTCGCAAGCGACGGTACGCGTCGGTAGAGGCTCTTGGGGGGGTCTGATGTCGCAGCTGGCGGAGTCGTCGCACAGACGCGCCTCGAAGGCGACAGTGCACGGCATGGGTGCCTCTGCAGGCAGCCACAGCGTCCAGTGGTCGCCCACGGCCTCGAGCCGCAGGCCGATCGGACACGCGGTGGCCTCGATGGCAGCGCCAGCCGCGTAGCAGCGCATCCTCTTCCTGCAAATCTCTCAGTGGTTTCGTCAAAATTCGATTTTCTCGGGTGCATATCACGGTCAACAAGCTACTTGCCTATCACAAGCGGTCGAGAGCCGAGGGATCGTGGTCGCTGGTGTTCGCATCGGCCTCGTTCGAGTCGAAGAAGTCGTCGTGCACGTCGGGATGGGAGTCGTACGTCTCGATCAAAGCGCGGGGGCTGCTGGGCACCATGAGTTCGTTCGCTTCGTCGTCATCATCCACGGCCAGTTGCGCCCACTCGCTCTTGGTGGGCGTCGGTTTGCGCACCACGGCATAGACAATTGCGCTCAGGAACAGTACGGCGATGCTCACGCCCACGACTGTGTTTACCACCGGGTAGCTGCTATCAGCTTCGTCGGCGGTGCTCGGGTACAAAATCTCAACGCCGGCCTCGGCCATGACCGCCGATTCCCACGACGAAGCCGAGTCCACGGTAGCATTTGCGCTTCCTTGGGTCGCCGCGCCATAGTCTATGCCAAATCAGGCTTCCGCTTCTGCCAAGGCAACAACCGCAGGTGGCCGAGACAAAGCCGACGCGGTGCATGTCGGGGTCAAAGATGAAGTCGTGATTCGTCATGAGGTCGGCACCAATGACTACACCTCAAACGGTAAGCGCCATCGCCGAGCGCACAGTACCGCCGCCGGCAGCCACGTCCAAGGCGATCGATGCTGTGAATCGGCCCGTGTCGCCCTTGCGGAGATACAATGACGGAGGAATGGTCAACACCACGTCTTCTCCGTCCATGCCTGCGCAAGTCATTTCAAACCCCGCGGCGTTTGACCCACCGCACCTTCGAGAACGTACTCGATCGTGGGCATCTTGGAGAGCTGCGCCTTATCGTAGCCCGGGTCGCCCGTGAGGTAGTTCTTCAGCCCCGCGTTCTTGAAGGCACGATCGAACTCGTCGCGGAGGGCGCGCGGGAGCACCGACGTCGTCGAGCCGCTGTCAATGATAACCTTGCGCGCGCCGTTGAGCACGTGCGAGCCCACGATGTCCACGGGCTTGCCGCCGATGCGAATGTCCCGGATTGTTACGGCGTACCACCTGCGCCGGTGTGACTCGGAGGCAGCTGCCCACGACGTACCCGCCGGTGTCGGTCGAGACGCGGGCAAACTGGAGCGCGCCGAGGTGCCGCTGGTCTGAGCCTCGTGGAAGCGGCACTCCTAGCGCTAGAGTGCCGCCAGTTTTCGTCAAACATAGCGAAAAGACGTTCTGATCGATCTTCTTGTCGGCGAAGAGTTGGCGGACGACGTTCGTGCCTGACAGAAGGAGGTCACGCGCATCAGAGGACGAGGCGGGTACCAGAGTCAGCGAGGCCAAGGATCCCGTCCGCGACCTGCGTCGCAAAGACCCCTACGCCGGTGAGGCTCGGGGCACCCGCAGTGAGTAGCGCTATACCGTCTTCCTTCTTTTGGCAGCCGAAGGCGAGTCGCGTATCTAAGCGGCCGTTGCCTGATGCGTTGCCAAGGGCCACCGTGTCTTCGACGACTACGGCATCCCACGACCCTCCTTGTGAATACGACTAGCGAATTCCGTAAAGAGCGGGGAATCGCGGGGATGTACCTGGGAGATATGACAGGCGTCGGCGTCCTGCTTGCAAGCGGCGCATTGGAAATCAGCTTTGGCGGCTGCGCATGTGGGGTACACGAGTGTTGACGAGAGGGACGCGTTGAATGGCGCGTTCATGTGTTTGCCGCAGCCATCGCATCTACCGCAGAATCGATACCAAGCGTCGGGGTCTGGGATACCCTGTGCACGGGATTGCGAGGACGTGACTACCCGTGTCAACGACGACGGACGCGCGCTGCGGCGGGTAGCCCACGTACGCCCATGTGTAGTGCGTCCTGGTGTCACATGAGGCTTGGACGCGGTCGCAGCGACCTCACCCATGCCCAAGATTCAGGGGGACAACTTCGAACGAGCCATTCGACAGGCGACGCACGCGCGTGTGCGAGTCGTAGTCCCTTCGAAGGTCGTACGGAGACTCCTCGCGGTGAAGCTCCAGGAGATAGCCGCTGCAGGTCGGCAGAACCGCGGCAACGGCGGCGACGACAGCAAGGGCCTTGACCATCTTGACGACCAGTTGGATTTTGAACAATGATGGTACGTGACCCGACTAATCGCACGCAATTTTCTCTTCAACACTGCTTTGCGCTGCACCCGCAGCTTCCGCCGCATTTCTATCTGCGCCTTTGCCACGAGACCCTGCGGCCTGGCGGCTCGAAGCGATTCCAGTGACCCAATCCAGCACGCAGCGTCAAGAACTACACTACTTAACCTCGCACGGGCTTTGGGCTGCGCTCAAGCTCGGCTATGAGATTCCGGAGGTCGGCGGCACTCGACAGCGGGTGCAGCTGCCCGTGGACGGCACGCGTTTGAGCAGCGCGAATCTCTTCGTCGACAACGAGGAAGCGTCGCGAGGCAGCGTCTTGAGCGTCGCCGGCCTGCGTCACGGCCAGCAGGTAGCTGGCTTCGCGCTCCAAGTACAGGTCCTCTCGGGCCTGCGCCACGGCCGCCGCCTCGTGCAGCCAGTGCACGGTGCGATCGCTGTCGGCGGCAGCGTGCGCCTTGGCCAGCGCCAGCGCGTACGTGCCATGGAGCCGCAGCCCGCCGTGCTCGAGCACGTGCGGCAGTTGCGCCTCGAGCAGGGCGACCGCTTCCGGCGCGCGGTCCATGTGTACGTACAGCTCGCTTAGGACGGCATTGGCGTGCGCGGCCACGGAATCAAAGGCGCCGTCGCTGCACAAGGCGAGGCACTCGAGCAGCGGCGGCAGGGCATCGAAGGGCGCGTCGGGTGCGCTTGTCGCGTGGGCCTGCACTAGGTGTCCTGCAGCCGTTCATGATAACGCCTAGTACCTGTGCCAGGAGCAAAAGAACTTGAGCGTGGAGCAGCGGCGTGGCTTTCGCAATGGGCAGCAGGGCCTGTAATGCGCGGACAGCATCGAAGCCGCGGTCTTGCTGTTCGAGCCATAGCCGCACTACCCCCCATGAGCCGATATCGCAGCGGCCACGTACCTTGCAGCAGCTGCACTTCGGTGCGGGTCCCGGGAGTTCGGCGCGTGAGCTCCGCAAGAAGCTGTTGGCTCTGCTCGGCGCGACGCCACTCACCACGGGCAACATGCCACTCGAAGAGAACCCTCAGAACGGTCTCCCGGTACAACGGTTCGTGCCCGACGTGCATGACATCTGCGGTGTCGACAAGCCAGCGCAGCGCCGCTGCATAGAGGCTTTCAGTCGAGTTCTTGGCGGTGGGCCTGGACGCCGCGCACGGATCAATTTGCAGCAGAGCAATGCGGCGCATCTAGCGAGTGTGAGCGCCGTCTGCGACGCCCGTGTACCGCAAGGGCAACATCGCTGCTCTTTGTGGCGTAGCAGAGGCCATAGAGTTGCACATGCAAATGCTCGAGGGTCCGGTGGCCCAGCTCGTGCCACACGCCGGCGGTTGTAAGCGCGACGGCGCCGCGCAGCGAGACCCAGCGCCGCAGCACGTCGTCCTTCTCTGCAGTTGTCCAAGTCGTGGCCTGTGCCGGCCGTTCGTCTTTGCTCCCGAGCGAAGGCTTGGCCGGCGGGCGGTTGGCTGCAGAGGCCGCCGCCTCCAGCGTCGTCGCGGCCTGGCGCAAGCGCAGCCACACGGAGAGCGGGCGAGGTAGCGGGGTCTCGAAGGCCTCGATGGCGTCGCGGTGAGTCGCCGCCAGCAGTGCGGCGAGCACCTGCAGCGCTGTGACGCCCAAGTCCCCGGCGCGGTCGACGCACTGCCGCGCGCGCTCGGGGGCTTCGGGGAAGAGCTGCATGTCCCATGCCAGCGCGTAAGCGATGCAGACACCATCGCGCTTGTTCTGGGCAACTCGGAGCGTCTCATGCAGCGCCGACAAGGCTTCCTCGCGGTACCCGAAAGCTGCGTACAGGCCCACGAGGTTGAGCGTTGCATACTGCGGGCCAAAGGTGGCATCATCAAGCGCCATGAGGGCATAGTCGTGGTAGGCGTGGAGGGCATGGAGGGCCCCAAGATATTCTCGGTGAAGCTTGAAGTTCAGGAAACGCGCAAAGTGCAACCGCGGGCAATGGGGCGCCGTCTCCAGCTGCGCGGCAAGATGGTCCTCGATTTGCTTGCACGAGTGCTCGACTCGTCCAGCCTCGAGGGCGACAATGAGATCGTCGAGCTCGCCAGCTTCTGGAGCTTGCGTTGCGTTCGAAGTCATGTACACTTGAAGCTCAAGCTGGAAGCGGCAGAGCCGGTCGAAGAAGGCCGTGCTGCAGGCGTGCCCCAGCATGCGCATGAAGCGCCCGAGCGGCGTGACGGAGTCGAGACCTGACGACCGCTCAAAGTGCTCAGCAAACAAGTCGTCGATGTCGTCGATAGTACCAGCGCATAGTGAGGCCATGGTCTCGTGTAGCCGAGCGGCGTACCCTTCGTCAATAGCCCCGACGGCTCGTGAGAGCGTGGTGTACGGCCATGGCGTCTCAAGAGCTGTGACTCGTTCCAGCAACAACGCGGCAAGCTCGTGCTGCCGGCAATCCATGGAAGCATCTGCTGAAACGAAGAGACCTGGCTCCTGTGCATGGAACTCGGCCACGTATTGCGCGATGAGGTATCCGACGCATACGTTGGGCGCCGAGAGTTCCGCCAGCATGGCCACTCCAGCCTCGAGTCAAGTTGCGACATTCCTCGACCTGCTTTCACCTATGGGTAAAAGTACGTTTTATTGAGATCTGCTTTTCTTTCACGGCTATTCGTAACTGGAATGCCCGTCGTGACTTGAATCATGAAGCCTGCCAGCATAATGCCGTCGGCGCTATGGGGCAGGCACAGGTGCGACTTGCGACAAGGTATGGATCGCTGACACCAGCCGTGGCAATGAAAGATGCAAAAGAGAACTACTACTGTAGTACCTTTTTTGGGTTCCTCATACCACTTTAACGTAGCGTCAAAAGCGTTTTATTAGTCAGGTCTGAGCAGGTGGCACCTGCGTTTTGTTCCCAATGATGGCTTGGCGACTCCTCCTTGGCGTCGCGCTCATATCGTGGGCCGCCTGCACGAAGGCTATGCCCCGCGAACGCGTAGTACGGATGGAGCTCAAGCGCAACGTTCCGCTCCGGCGGCGACTGGGCAACGCGACCTTCTCGTTGGACGCAGTACCTCTTGGCGTTGGCGCAGGGTAATGTCATTCCGTTTTCATGCCCTCTCAGCGTTTTGTAGCACGCACTACGCCGAGCTCTACATGGGACTGCCGCCACAGAAAGCTTCCGTCATTGTGGACACTGGCAGTCATCTTACGGCACTACCCTGCACTTCGTTTGGCAGCGTTAGCGCTCGTTGTCCTGACACCGAATTGTAGTTGCGTCGACTGCGGCACGCATACGGACCCAGCCTACGATGTCTCCAAATCGACTACCGCACGCTTCATGAGTTGCAGCGAATTCGACGGCTGCTCCAAGTGCGATAACAACCAGTGTCGCATCTCCCAGGTTCAGCACCTTCCCCAAACTCGCCTCAAGCGTTCGTAGAGCTACGCCGAAGGCAGTATGTGGTCCGCTTTGCTTGTCGATGAGCTTTGCTGGGTCGGCCCGCTCGATGCTACTGGCGCCGTCGACAGCAACGCGACACAGCGACTTCAAGCTTACGGCGTTCGCTTCCCCATCGGCTGCCAGACCAAGGAGACCGGTCGTCGCTGTCCCTGGTCCTTCCTGTCTTAAGCGCCGTCGCGTAGGCTTGTTCATCGGGCAAAAGGAGAACGGCATCATGGGCTTGTCTCAGGACCGCAACACGTTCCTGGCCTACCTCGTCGCTGCCGGGCACGTCGACCGCAATCTCTTCACGCTCTGCTTCGCGCAGGACGGTGGGCAGATGGTTCTCGGCGGCACCGACGACAGCGTCCACGTTGCTCCGCCCGTGTTCACGCCGCTGGTGTCGAAAACGTACCTTCGCGCTGTGTGTTTCTACTTACGCTGGCGCAGGGGCTGGTTTACCGTCGAGCTACTCGACATCCACCTCGGCAACCGGTCCGTGGGGCTGCCGTCCTCGACGTATAACCAGTGAGTTCCTCGTCCCAGCCTGGTGCGCTAACCTTTTCGGCTTGCAGGGGCCGGGGCATCATTGTCGACAGCGGCACTACCGACTCATTCTTTCCCGCAGCCGCGGCTTCGGCATTCAATGCTCTCTTCCTCGAGCTCGCTGGCCGGACGTACCTCGAAGGCACGGAAGAGGTCCTGACAGAGGCCGACGTGCACGCTCTGCCGTCGCTCTTTTTGAAGCTGCGTGGTCTAACGCGGACCTCGATGATCACGCTCGAGATCCCGCCGTCGCAGTACCTCACGCGCACGAGCGACGAAGGCCACTACACGGCGAACTTTCACTTCACCGAGCCGAGTGGCAGCGGCGGTTCGCTGGCGTCGTAGCGGCCGTGGCATTACCTGCTTGTGCTAGTGCTTGGTGCCACCACAATGCTCAACTACAACGTTATCTTCGACATGGATGCTCGTCGCGTGGGGTTTGCCCCCGCGCGCTGCGACGCGAATGGCCGGGCCCTGCGTATGCTGTAGCCATCGCAACTTCGAGGGCTTAGTCATGGTGTTAGGCTTTGGCCCGGGTGTGTCGAGTGGGCCGCTCGAACTCCCCGATGTGCAGTCAATCTGGTTTCGCTATGAGACCCTGCTTACTGTGCTTATCGCGGTCTCTTTCATGGGCGTCGTTCTGCTCTGCCTCACGTACGTTGTGCGCCGCAAGTGCGGGGTCAAGTCGCGCTGGGTGCGGCTCTCGACTCGCGACCACTCGCCGTCACCGCGGCCCACGGCGCTCAATGCGCTCGACGTGAGTCCCGAGCTGGTGGTTCCGAGGCTGGCAACGAGGATGTTGACGCTGTTTGTAGTTTCACGAAGAGCACGACAGCCCGGGAACCCCGCCGACACCCCCATCGCCACAACGGCGGCTCTCACGCTCACCCGACCTCCACTCGATCCCCGAGAGCGACTCGGAGTAGTTTCTAATAGATCTGTTCGTGTATGCCCTGCGGTGAACCGATGAGGACAAGACGCACGAAGGGATCCAATTTTGCTCACGACGTAGCACGGAGCAAAGCGGTCCGTCATAATGCGCGGTGGAGGGTCTTGGGCCAGAATTCGAATCTGAGCAGCTCGTATGGCGCCAGCTCCACTACAAAGAAGTGCTGCCGGTACTCATGATAGGAGTTCACGCTACATGCATGCGCGAGTGCGGATTCTTGTCTATTTCGTGTCGATTGGCCTAAACGATGGCACCAAGGCTAACAGTGCCATGCTCACATTCAAATGTGAGCCCACCCCCGTCAGAGGCGATGCCCAAAACTGTTTAAAGTTAAGCTCGGCTAAGACCTGCACGCCAGCTCAACTAGCATTTGCCTCCGCGACATCGCTGACGTTGAGTACCTTCGATCCACTGACGCGGGACAAGGAACTCTCGCTCTCTGGTAGCAGGCTACGGGCTTCGCCCCCGCCCGGTGCCCACACGTGTCCGTGGGCTCCGCTTTTGATTGTTTGGCAAGCGCGGCGTCTACTCCATACGCAAGCAATGCCGTAGCTGCATGTTGCCGATTGCAGCTGCATTATGATGAAGGTTTTGTCATTCATGCCAATGGATATCGAACTACAAACTCGACGGAATGGCTTCTACACTCTGTTTACACAGCTCAGTTCACCAGGTCGGTCTTTCGCAGTCCGAAGCTCAAGGTCGATTTCGTTTCAGGTGACGTGAGTCCATCGTTAAGTGCATTCTCTCTACTCGGTGATACCGTACTCTTCGCAGAGAGCGTCGTAGTACGAGATGACGTCGCGCACGTATTTGCGCTTGGAGGGGTAGTCGACGGGCATAAACGAACGCTTAAAGCCCGTGACAATGACGCGGCGGAGCTCAGCAGGCGAGAGATCAAGCGCGTCCACGGCGAGCCGCACTTCCCGGAACATGTCGGTGTGCGACACGGTGCAGTTGTCCGTGCAGAGGGTCACGGCTAGCTTGCCGTTGAGCATCTTGCTGACGGGGTGGCGAGCGCAGTCGTTCTCGATCGCCGGCACCGTCTGCAGATTGGACGACAGACAAACCTCGACACAGGTGCGCATGTTGCCCATGTAGTTGACGAGGCCATCGCAGTACGCTTGCTTTTCGGCGTCGGAGATGTCCTTGCGGACCTCCTCCGGGTGGAAAAGGTGGTAGCCGTGGCCGATGCGCTCGGCATGAAGATCCGTGATGGCCTGGAAGATGCTCTCAGGGCCGAAGCCTTCGCCAGCGTGCACAGTCTTGTGCATAAACTTCTTGTGCGCGTACGCGAATGCTTCAATGTGGTCCGATGCCGGAAAGCCGTTCTCAGCACCGGCAATGTCGAGCGCGACGATCGGGAGATCGTGCGCCACCTTGGCCGCGTACGCCTGCGTGATGAGCGCCATCGACGCTAGGCCGTAGAGCCGGTGGGGCTCTTCGTGCTTATGCACAAAGCAGAAGTGCTCGTAGTATGGGCCAAAAACGGGGAGGAAGAAGCGCATGGCACACACAATGATGCCAAAGCCGAAGCGCGGCGCCTTGCCGGACACGACGTCCTCGTGCGCGTTCGCTTCGTCCGTGGCGCGCTGAAGACCCGCGTTCACGTGGATGAGCACTTGCTCGATGGACATGAGGTTAGCGTCGGCCAGCAGCTGCGGCGCAAAGCGGGCCTCAAAGTACCGGACACCCACCGAGTACTGATCCACGCCAAGCTCGTACGAGACGCGTTCGAGAGCCTCGGGGTTGCGGAGCACAGCGCACGTGTACGCGAAACACCGGAGGTACTCCTCCAGGTTGTTGTACGTCTCCTTGAAGATGCACGTGCTCATTTGCTGCACGTCGTACGTCGGGAGCTCGACGCCTTGCTCCGTGGCCAATTCGATCAGCGTCGCCGGGCGGATGCAGCCGTCAAGGTGGCAATGGAGATCGGTCTTGGGGATCTTCTGCAAGAACTCGTCAGGGTAACGAGCGTTCTTGGGGAAGACGCGCTTCGGAGGAGGGGTGGAGGTCATGATCGTGCGGGAGGAGAGGGCAGGGCGAGGCAAAAGAAGAACTGCCCGATGCACGTGGCAGAGCACCGAGGCGAATCCTCGGCGCGGGACCATGTGGCGCTGGGACAGTAGAGGCGCCCGTTGCCACCCCAGCCAACAGCTTCAACCGACCTCGGTGTCATTTGGCAGCTTTATGCCATACAAAATCCAAAGTGAGCGTATCTTGAAGGGTTTCCGGTATACCGAAATATGCAATTTCGCAGCCCAAGTGAAAACTCAGAGCCGGGGCGCCACCCAAAACTATTCAACTTTACCTTGTCGCCACGGCGAACTTCAACCATCGCAGGGCCCTGGCCCATATCTTTAGCGTGCGTGGAGGCGGCCGCGCAACAGGAGTGGGCCGCGGTGTGGCCACGCATGGATAATTTGGTGCCAGGTGGGCCGTCGTATCGAGCGAGTTTGGCCACACATGCCGCCGCTGCCAGTGCTTGCCGCGGTGCACCTCTTGTTGTGCAGTCGCTCCTTCCCGTGCTCCCTGCCCGTGATGCTGCAAACGTGAAAAGCACCTGTACACGAGCCTGTTACACGTGAGTTATAATATCGTCATGGTTTTTCTTTGTTTGGCCAAGCGCTGAGCCGCGGTGGGTTCTCGTTCATCGGGACGCCTCGCAGACTGTTGTAGCCCTGCGGACACGTAAGGGTTTTGACACGTTGAATGGCAGCGTTCGTGATTTTGGCGAGCGAGCAGGCGGCCCACACCTCATGGCGTTTGATGCGACGCATCTCGCCGTCGTTCACGTATGTGCGGTTGATATCTTCCCACTGTGTCGGCGGGGGCAGAGCCAAGGTCATAGCATTGCAATCGAGGAGGTCCTTAGGTAGGGCGTACTTGTAAAAGTAATACCCTTCATCCTGCTCCTTCGATAGACCATAGCGTTGGCAGTAGTGGAGCCCCGTTGGCGGCGCGGGTGGCATCACAACGCCGACTTCCGGGGTGCACGGGTTACGCAACGTCGTTGGCACGAAATCCCATGCCGCGGAAGGCTCGCCGCCAGGCCAATTGATACCCAGATGGTTGACCATTGTGTGCTTGATGCCGTTGTTGCCTGCAGCGAGACCATAAGCGTACATTTCGACCATCCACTGGGTTGGGAACATGGCGCGGCCACGGAGGACGAACTCGCAATAGTCGTCGATCATCTTCATGCCGTCGTGTTTGGTCATGATGTAGGGCGGACCAGGGCGACCGTAGAATTCAAATCCTTCAGCCTCGTCGATGGAGGCGCATGGGCGCCCCGCACACAGCTCATCCTTGGTTTCTCGAAGCTTTTCGCGGAACCAACCGGCTTCCATGTATGTGGCCCAGTCGTGCGCGATAGCAACGCCATCGACAACGAGATCTGAAATCGGGTCCGAATCCCGTCGGTGGCCAATGTAATGAGCCGAGAGATCTCGGCCAGTGTTGACGACAATTGGCGCGAAGAGCACAAAATCTGCATCGAAAAGTGCAAATGGCATGTTGCCCGCGATGCCCACAGGTGGTGTGGCATGCTCGAAGAAGTGCCGCAGCCCAAATGGCTTGTTGTACGGCGTGTAATCGTCCGTGACGTTGGGCACAGGGTGCGGTGAAAAATCTGGAGCGAAATGACGGTGGTAGTTGTAATACAGCGCCGGCTCGGTCGCGATCGTTTGCATCTGGTGGGGTGCGCAACCGGAGATGATCTCTGTCATGGGGCCAACCTGCCCCACTACAGTGGCCGAGTGCTGGAACGTGCTTGAGAGCAGCCGTCGATTGGCCTGGTCACAGCTTGTGCTGAAGAGGAGGTGGACAGTTGTCGACGTTGGTGTCGGTACGGCATTTAGCACGGAGGCTTCGTACTGAAGAACGAAGGACGTCATGACGAGTGCGAAGACTGTCGCCGCTAGCGCCCATGCTGGCGCCCTCGTCGCCTTCATCGCCCAATTCAATCGATGTTCATCATCACTTGGCAGGAAGGCAGTGGTATCCGGATCCAAATGACCATTGCCTAGGCTTGCAAAGAAAGTTTCATTGGCCCTACGGTATCACTTTTTACAAAACAGTATCTGAATACCCGAGATGTTAAGCCTAGGCAATGGTTTTGGCCAGAGCCAATCTTGCCCAGGGTCAGGCTATAAACTCCGACACGCCACCTGCGCTTCGTGGTGGGAATGCACGCGTGCGTTTTTGATTGCAGACGTGTTGTCCTTGAAGACGAGCTCGATGAGCGACCTCACCGACAGCAGCGGCATCTCCTGCTCTCAACACAAATTTGCTCTTTTCGCTGCGCGTGGCAGCGTTGGCAATCAGTTGATATTTTGCAGTTGAGTTGATTTTGAGCTCATTACGAGGAGGAAGGCAAGCCGAGCAGCGAGGGATCGAGGCGAGCAAATGGCTGTGAATGCCTAAAAATAGCGTTGGGTGGCGGCCCAGACCGACATATTTACTCGATGCTTTGTGTCTTGGCCAAAATGGCGAGCTCGACTCATCCTCCACGCGTTTGTCACAGTAAACTGAAGCCGCCGTCGTCGTGTTTAACCCAAGGAGGTTTGTCCCAAATTCCCAAGCTTTCGCCCGATTTGCAATTTGTGCAGATCGCAAAAATTTCACATTCTGCTTTACACAAAGTCGTTGTATTTATTTAATAAGATTTCGCCATCTCCAGTTTTTGAGGGTTAAATTGTCCAAGCATTTTGTATCACCGTGCGTTCAAGGCAAGAAGGCCTATTTGTCAGCACCACCATCGTGGAACTCATCCTGTAGTCCCTATGCCGAGCAGAGTCAAATTACACCAGAGCCATCACGCATGTGTGAT
This sequence comes from Achlya hypogyna, assembly GCA_002081595.1. Classification (NCBI taxonomy): domain Eukaryota; phylum Oomycota; class Saprolegniomycetes; order Saprolegniales; family Achlyaceae; genus Achlya; species Achlya hypogyna. The sequence continues at coordinate 81,332 of JNBR01001471.1, read as the reverse complement.
AATTTAACGGCTGACAGCGAGTTACGAAAAAGGCTTGCGGAAGAGACGCGAAGGATCCGAGGGATGGTCACTGGGCGCATCGAAACGCGGAAAATATCCAAACGTCGCGTGTAATTACATTGTGTAACTTGTCATTTGTACATTTGTGTTCTTGCTCAAAGCGATTACTGTAACTTTCTCATTAGAATTGGAGGTTCGGTTTCATTACAAAAAGTATCGGTTCATGCATGAGTGAGCTTCTCCATGCAGGACTCGAAGGTATTCAGTCGTTTGAGTTGAACCAGGACGATGGCAACATCACCACAAATTTGTTTGTTTGGCGCTCGACTGTTTAATTACCAAGCAACCGCTTTGTGAGTACAACTAAAGGCAAGGAAGGGTAAGATGTGTAAATTGTTCACGAGCGAGCAATCCGTGCAGCCATTGCCGCCGCACCTTGAACCAGCATGGGATTTCGGGACAAACTATCTTAATCAAACCATTAGTCGTCCACTGGTCATCAAACCATTGACTCGGCGAAATTTTCGCGCTCAAAAGTGCCCAGTCCACAGACAAATAATTCAAAATTCGTGCACGACCATACAAACTTGATGCTCTATTAAAAACTCGCATTAAAATGCCTTGCACGGGCCAAGAAAAACGATGATTCGACCACATGTCGCAGACCCCAGCTGGCCGCAGCCTCATACAAATTTCAAGTTTAATCTTATTACACCGTTGCCGTCATTTCTTCTTTCCAACCAATCAAATCGTCCCGAGTAGGGCATTGGAATAGGAACCTCTTTCATTTTATAGTTTGCTATATTTGATGCGCCAATCAAGATTTCTTTATAGTATTTATCCTGTAATAATGAATATACAGGCACAGCGCATACGACCCCGTTCCAACCCCAGTGGTAGTGCGGGGCTTGCATTCCGCTGTTTCGCCGGTTCAATATTGCTTGCGCCTGGCAGGGGGACCATCATGAGCATGTATGTGTCCGCGACGAACAGTAGCCGCTTCATCCACCTTGAGTGCTCGGAGCCGCTATTCCAGACCTCGTACAAGCGGTGCGTACCGAGAACCATGTCTTGGCGCTAACGAACTCTGTTGTAGGAACAACAAGAGCTCGGGCCACAAGAACCTGCGCTGCTTTCCGCATTGCTGCAAGACGCACAACGCGCATGGTTATTGCGGGAGTACGCTTCTCGTTGAGACGACGCTGTCAGAGCAAGATCTCGTCGTCTACGCCAAGTTTGACCTCGAGTCGTCACAGACGCTACTCGTCGGCGACGTAGTCCCACAAGCCAAGTTTGAGGCACCCCCGTCGCCGCCGCTGATAGGCGACACTTGGATCAGCGCCAAACGGATAGAAAACCCAGTCTTTGACGGGTACATCGCTGGCCGACAGATCTTCGAGATCAACTCAAAACGGAATTCATGGCACTACGGATGGGTCAGTTCGCGCTTCGTCAAGAGCAACGTCCAGCACCAGATGAAGGTCTTCCTTCTTGCCCCGCGCGGTCCAGGCTCGCTCGTCGTGGTGGACATTCTTTGCTCCCTGAGTTTCCGAATCGAATCGACGCGGACAGGCGCCAAGCAGCTCAAAGCTCTCAACCCAACGGCAAAGAAAGTCGAAAAGCCAAAGCCACGGCCACCAACAACGACACCCGAGCACCGAGCACCACCACCCGTCGACTTTAAACCTGTGTACGACGAGAGCTTGTACATGACGCCGACGCCACCGCCAATGTTGCAACGGCGCGGGTTCGTCGAACCGCCTCCACGGTACACCGTCGACCCGTGGCGGCCAGCCATGGAGCTTCCGTACAACTTCCGTCCGGCCCCATTCCAAATGCTAGCGACTGACACACTGTTCAGCGACAAAGATTTCCTCGACACCATCATTAGCGACATGCAGCAAGACGACACGACCCCCCGTGTTCACACCGTCGTGCCCCTTGGGCGCCGGTACTAACCTATTCTTTTCCACCGTCCCGAGTTCCCAATCGCAACGCGGTGGAACAGCTCTATGTACAATACCCACATGTATATCATCACATCTCGAACGCCTCCTTGCATTTCCTAATCGAGTGGTGAGGGTTTTGGGGGGCTAAAGGGTGTACCGGAGGCTGCGCGGAGACATGACGTAGCCTTCTGAGTCGAAGAACTCGTCGTCGTCGTCGTCGGCCATGCCAGCTTCCGCGTCCACGGCGTCGGGCAGGTGTCCGTGGTCCTCCTCTTCCTCAGCTTCTTCCTGCAGCGTGGGCACACTCGTCCAGCTTTTGTCGGCGCGCGATCGCTTGCGAAAGAAGAGCCGCCAAACGATGCCGAGCACAATGATGCTGCCGGCAGCACCGACAGCAATAAACGTCGTCGTGAAGTTCAAGGCAAGCGGTGTACTGGGTGCCATGTGCTGACCAGCGCTGTTGGGCTGCGGTATGACGACGGAGTCATTGCCGGCGGTGGTGTTCGAAACGTTTGCCGCCTCTTTGACAGCAATGGTGGGTGCAATGGTAGTGGTAGCAGAACTGGTGGGCGCGGCAGAGCTGCTGACGTTGGACTCAGCAACTAGCCCACGGTAGTCTACGGCGCACCGTCCGTGAGGGTTGCTAGGACAAAGGTAGACAAACCGCAGTCGGCTCTGGCGAAGCCCACCCGCTGTTCGTTGAGGTCAAAGACGACTTCGTGGCCAATCATCATGTTGGCACCAATGACTACGTCGTTGTCGTCCTGTCTACTCAAGCAGCCGCGGATTACCACCACCGTTCGCTTCAGAGAAGAAAATGGTGCTGCACAGCAGGCCCTGGCTGTTCTTGACGATGTACTGGGACGCCGGGATTCGCAGAGTTGCCACCGAGTTCTGGTTGACACCTACCCGGCATCATGTACGCATGTATGACAGTTGAGGCCACCTTGAAGGTCCATCTCAAAGTCGGGGAACGTCTCCACTTGCTGCGGTGAGTACCCCGCGCAGTTGCCATCGTCCACTTGATACTTTTCACCAGTCGCGAGTTCAAATGCCGTGTTCCAAGTGGATGCATATCGCGCTGGGAAATATGAATCGGTCGTGCCACTATCCACGATGACCCGGTGGCGACCCGAGTTCATCTCGCCCACATCCACGTCCAGCAGCTTGTTGCCAAGCCGCAGCTGCTCCACGTGTACGGCGTACCACCTGTGTTAGCATGAGGCCTGACGGACTAGGGACGAAGCGCACCCGTTGTTGTTAGTCGACGTCATGGCATACTGCAGCGGCTCCTGCTGGTGCGGCGTCGTGAGCGAGCCAAGCGCCATGGTGCCCCCCGTGGGCGTGAAACAAAGCGAGAAAGCATTGTGCGGGATCTTCTTTTCCTGGTACAACTTACGCACGATGTTGGTGCTGGCTACAGCGAAGGCTGACGACCTCAGAACCGAACTTTTGGGACGTACGAGTGTCTGAGACGCCCATGATGCCGTCGGCGACTTGGCTGACGAATTGGCCTATTGTGGCTTGAGCAACCTGGCGTTGAACGATGCCGTGGACCAGTGACGCGTTTTTGGCACCCAAACATGAAGCGCGTGCCAAACGTCCCGTTGAGATCAACGGTCGGGGTTGGCGTGGCGTCGCCGAGCCATACGTTGTCTTCGACGAGGACAGCCTCCCAGCTGCTTCCTTCTGTGTACGACTGGGGGCCATGAGCGCATACAATGGGTTTCCCTGCGAGTACCTGCGAGATATGACACTTGTTATCGGTCGAGCATGCTGAGCATTGGAAGGGCGGTCGCGCTGTGCACTGTGGATACCGCAACGTCGATGATTGTGCCGCGTCGAACACTGCGTCAGTGTGCTTCCCACAGCCCTTGCAGCTACAAAGATTTCTCAGCGTTGAGTCATCGACACTGCTGACGATACCCGCTGCAGGGGAAGGCCATGATGTGGCTCCCTGTGTCGACAATCACAGATGCACGCTGCGGTGGGCTGCCGGCGTACACCCAAGCATAGTGCGTTCTATGCGTTGGTCAAAAGTCGCGAAGAGGCTAACGGACAGACCCCATGCCGAGGTTGAGAGGTACGCCTTCGTACTTGCCATCACTAAGACGACGCAGCTGACGCAGGCTGTCGCGATCCCGCTTCACAGAAAACGCATCTTCAATGCGATGCAACTCCATGCGCATAGCCACTGCCACACATGCGCTCGTGAGCAAGAGCGCGGCCTTCATCTTGATGCTCGACGGGTTATGACGTGGACTGCAGCGTCTGAAACCCAATGATCCGGATACCGGCTGCCATGCAAGGTCTAAAAACACCAGCCTTGGCAGAGGCAAAATGCACATCTCATGACCTTGGCGTGACCGGCACTGGCGTCCAACACAACGAGCACTAGAGTTTTATCTAGGATTCTCGCTAATGCAAGCCTACCATCTTCGAGTAGCTCTAAGCAGGATGAAGTCTCTCCTTTGAGGATGCTTAGATAGACTTGTTAAAGGGGGTGTTTTTAGTGGGCGTATGCACAGTGATTTATTTCGCTTTGCACCGCGGTGGGTGTGGATGCGACTGCATCCAGCTTCTTGTCGCGCTTGATCTCTTGTGTGGTTCTTTCGCAATGTCTCTTAAAGCTCGAGCCTGAAGCTAGGTCTCTTCGCACGTGGCCGCTGCATTCGCAATGCTGGCATATCCCTAAGTGTCGTCTCAGCAGGAGGAAACACACCATAATCTTTCTTTAGCTGCACTCCGTTTCTGTTCCAATCCCAGAGCCATTTACGAAATCGTACCAGGGTTTGGGGTAAACTGATAAACTGATGCTCCCAACAAGAAATATTAATATGGGCGTCGCTCTGTAGTGCCTCCCAGATTCCCATGTGTCGACATTCAAGACTTCAAAGATTGTTTTCACGAAAATCTAAATCTGGTAGACGGCGTCGGGCCGGCTGTGCACGTCGGTATGCGGGTGCAGCATGGATTCAAGCGCCTGCTTGATCCCGTCGAAGTGAGCTTGGTAGCACGACAACATGAACTCGGCAAGGGCTACATAGTGCGGTATGCGCTGCTTCTCTCCTGACGGTTTGGGTTCAAACACCGTCGGGTGTCGGGCTCTTTCGGCGCAGGGTACTGCCCCACGACTACAAAACTTGACGCGTGTTTTGTTTTCTTCGAGCTTTTCGATTGCGAGCCTATAGCTGCTGTTAGCGAGTCCTCGACGCTGGCGCCGGCGTACCATGTGCTCTCGTGGAGGATGTAAGCATCGTCCTTGTATGGGTGGAGCTCATCTTCAGCGATCGTACTCGAGCAGATCACGATACGATTTGGCTCGACAAATCGTTTTTGGACCGTATGACTTTGGACCTCCGTGCCCCGTGTCGTCATGACAAGGCGTCCGTAAGTCGTGTCGGCGTCCCACTCTTCGAGCATCTACACACCACTAAGTCGCAATCAGAGGTACATGCGGCCTACGTCGAAATACGTGTCCTTCACGTCGACCGGCACGAGGTCGTTGTAGAGCTTCCAGATCGCGTCGCCGCAACGCTCGAAGTTGACGTGCTGGGTCTCGCACATGGTGCAGTCCATGCGTATGGCACCGGTGGCCTCATCGTACGCGATCGCCGTGTTCTGAATCATTTCGGTTGTTTCGTGCAGTTTGCGGGTGAGGAAAATGCTTTCAAGACGAGCGTAGTCGGCCTCGACGATTGCTTCAGCGGTCGCTCGTCGGACGTCCACTGGTTCCTTAACGAGGCGATGGACCTTGGTGTCAGCAATGTACGGCGTTTCCATAAGTCGCGGTCGCTTCGTGACAATCTCCAGCAATGTTTGCGCGATGTCGCGCTGCTGCTCCAGGGCCTGCTTGAGCTTGGCGTTTTCCTGTTCAACGATGTACCGTTCGCTCGCTTGACGCCGCGACACTGTCTCCCAAGGCGACGCCATCTCGGCTGCACGGTCCTTGCGACGCTGCAGTGCCTCCAGCTGAGCCGTGTACTCGCCGACCTTCTCCCGCAAATAGGCGAGCTCATGAGACTCGCGCTTGCGCGTGCGTTTTGGTTTTGGTGCTGCTGGCGGCGGCGAGCTCGTCGAGTGTTCATCACTCGACGTACCTGTCGTCGGTACATGGAAGAGCATCATGTTCCGAAGCATGTCGAGCGACGCCTCGTCGACTTCCTCGTGAAGTAGGCTATCAAGCTGCGCTGAGTCCATTTTCTGTGAACCTTCTATGACAGTCTGCTGGTCTGAAGGTGGCTGGCTAAATTCACCCAACTGCAATGTTGGTCATACGCGGAATGTTGGTCGTTGACGACACGGCCAAAGACGGCGTCGGCAGTTGACCTGCGAATTTGTTCACGGCACTGGAGTGGCACACAACTCTAGTCCACTGGGACATTTTACTATAAATGTTTAGAGCCCACGGACGCGAGCGATAAAACTTACCAAGGCTACAAACGTATTCGACGTAGACAACGCCTACCTTTCACCACTATCCACTATGTGGCTACTTTTCAACCGCACCAGTCCAAAAGCGATCGAAGCCTCGCAAGTATTGGTAACCATCACAGGCGACTGGGTAAGTGAGCAATGCTGTAGGATGTTGTCGAAAAGTTGCTGTGTGAACTTGTGAAGGCGTGCGCCGGGCAGAACTCGTTTGTAGGAACACATCCACGCATGAAAACCCACCAGCCTGCTATCGACGAAGATTCGGACATATTTTGCGCTGTTCAAGGCGCCGCGCTAACACGAGTAGCGACTACACTGTACATGCAGTTCCAATTATAAAATACCTTGTATTAAGCTTCTGATGCTGTTGTGACTTGTATTCTTTTGACTCATGGCACGTTGCGAGTGAGGTGAGTTCGTTATACACCGTATTACAAGGCAGGGATGACCTAGGAGGAAAGTCCAAACGAAAGCGTAGGGTGCACGTGCTCGCTTTGGATGCCCTTGGGCCTCTATTTGCAGACTGAAGCAAGAAGGCTACAGTTACCCAACGCGACGACACACTCATTTCCGCATCAGCAACATCGAGCTAGAGTTAGCGCGCGTTCAGCTGCGTGCAACAAGCGTTCGCAGCCGAAGTGAGGAGCTGAATTTCGCAGCCCAGGTCACGTACATCTCATTCATGCGAACTTAATAACAATCCAAAGATTCGGGCAAACCACCCATGGCATGGCGCTGCAGGGAATGACTTCGCACTGTACACTACGCGTTTATACACATGCGCAAGATATCATCAACTTAGGTTACGTAGTACTACGTAGTAAAGGTTTGCCAGCTAAACAAGGATGCAAGAGAACTGACCACGAAATCTGTTCAAAGCAGGTCGTGCGACCGAGCTGTTGGTATTTCCAAGCGTGCAATGCATTCGAAGAAGCCAACGCCGAAGCTGGTGTACTCCATTGGTCGAGAAAAAGAAATTACGATGCAGCAGCGCAAGAAGGTTCCCTCTCTTAGCTCATGCCACATGAATCACGTAAAAAATTATGGGGACTGTTTTGGTTATCAGTTGTTCATGGTTTCACTCTTGTAGTCGACGGCAAAATTCCTTTTGTTACCTTAAATCGAACCGCAGCATGGGCATCGATCATTTGCTGTACAATGCGCCGTTAGGTAGCGTGGTCTTAGGCATTACCTGCCACGTTGTTACTCTGCAGGCAGGTCTGGGTGGTACTCCTAGCTTTTCTTGGCGTTGGGAACTGTCAGCATAAGTTTGTACATTTCGCGCCGTTTTCATCGCGCCGTTTTCATCGCGCCGTTTTCATCGCGCCATGTCATGGAGTCGAGAGCAGCGAAGCTGTTCTCAGCCTATGTGACTGCTTCGAGTAATGGCAGGGGTCCAGCGTTTTTGTGGCTTGTTGCCGGCGTTGTCCCGCGGTCGTCACTGTACGTTTGTACTAATCCTGTGGTCGCTGCTGCCCAGTGACGACCGTCGCAGCACGCCCATTTCATTTCAAACTGCCAACTTGGGCCTCCACGGAAGGCGCAACTTAATGGTATCGACCCAGGATCACGTAGCCTGGCAACGCATCATGGGCCAGCTTGTCGTTGCGTTGGGTCAACTTCGCATGTATTTTGCAATCTTTAGCTGTTCCACTTAATCTCTTACACCAAGTATCGCGGGTAAACGTCACCATCGACAGACTCCAACGTACCATGAACATCAAATCGGCCCAAACCGCTGCTAAGTGCCATCAACCCTATTTTCCGGTTGGAGTTAAGGCTTCATAACGTCGTGCTCTCCCTTGGTGATGCCGGTTACTTGACGTATTTCAACTTGCACGAATCCATGCATAAATAATCTCTCTCACAACAGACGCCACTGCACGCCGTTGCGTACGCAGATTGGCACGACAAATGCGACTGCTGGGTGCTTTTTGCCCATCACCAAAGCGAGGGTTTGATGTGGGTTCAATATTGTGCCGCTCAACGCCATCAGTGGCACAAGTGGGTTGGCCAGCCGTTTTTGCTTCGCCGCAGCAAGACTCGAGTAGTTCTTCGCTCAACGGGCGGTCTAAGGCTGCAATTGCTGTTATTGTACCCGGGTATCAGGTACCATTCCACGACCGAAGGGGATCTCTCGGCCGTGATAAGAAGTAGTAAGACGCTCCGTCGCGGTGACGTTATCATCGCTTGCGACATTAAGATTCTGGTGCCCCGGGGATCCTGCTGCTGGCAACAACGGACGTGCTAGAGACGCACCCGTTTGTCAAGGCGTCTGACATGGTGTTCCCTCACCGTAAAACGACACAAAAGAAATTTTTACTGCGTAATGCGACATTGCACTTTTCACAAGTCTTAGTGCCAAGGCAGTAACACAGTACATACACATGTAGACTCAAGAAAAGTGGTAGGGATAGCTTTGAAACGAATATATTCTTAGCTGGCAAAGAAAGTTCCGTCTGGGGTTGGTCGAGGCATGGCCTCAGCGAGTGACGAGTCAACGACGGTCTTAATGAAGGCCATATTGCCCCGGTACCCTGCTAGGACGATTTCAGCCAAATCGGAAAAGCTGGCATCCGGTCCTGGCGCGGTGCGACTCCTGCAAGGGACGTGGCCGCGGCTGTAGAAGTGAATGCGACTCGAGCGATCGTTCAATGGCTCGATGGAAAACCTGGTTGACGTGGTTCATGGAATAGATAATGTCATAACGTACCAGCCCGTTTCTCGCGTAATATACACACCGGCAGCGTACGGAAACAATTCGTCCTCCATGACCATTTTGGTTGTAAACGCCATGCGGTGCGCCTCGTCGTATCGCTTTGCAGCCATGTTGCCCTGAATCTCGAATCCAAAGGGTAGCTGGAGCGACAGGAGCATGTAGCGCGTGCAGCTGTCAGGTTCTTCAAGAGGCTACGAACGTTGTTTACTGGGGCAGACAGAGAATATGTTCGTACGATAAGAAGTCCCGAGCCCAGCACAATTGGTGTGTTACCGCTGAAGAGGTCCCAGATGGCATGACCGACAAGCCGAAATGGTGCAGCAACGTCGGAGACCATCGAGCAGCTGAGCTGAAGCTGGTCGCTTTCGTCATCGTATTCGACGTGCGTGTGCGTGCCTTGTGCTGCGTCGTACAAACGCTGAGCGAGGAACACACTCTCCATGCGTTCAAACTCAGCGTCAAGCATAGCGTGAAAGTTGGTGCGCCGCAGGTTGGGTTCCGCGGGAAGTCGCTGCAGTTTCCAGTCCTCGACGTAAGCAACGTCGAGCAGCTTGGGTCGCTTGTGGACAATGCGAAGAAGAGCTTCGATCGTATTTAGCTGCTCTGCCAGGGCTTCCTTCAACCGTGCATTGTCGAGCTCGGCCGCACTGCGCTCCGCCGCTTGTCGTCGCGAGATGCCTTCCCACGGGGATGCGCAGATGCTACTGATGTCGTGGTGCAGCATAAGTGTTTCCAACTGCTGTGTGTATTCTTCAGCTTTCGCTCGCAGCGACGCAATCTCATCCACGTACCGCTTTCGCACACGCTTGGGGCGCGAGGCTGCGGTGGAGCACTCGTCGGGCGACAGGTCCAGATCCACGAGGACAGCCAAGTCCTGATCGTCGGTGTCGGTTCTCGTCGATTCCATGCGTTTTAAAAGAGACAGTGGCATTTTTATGTAGGTGCGATAATTGCCGTAGGTGCGTATCGACAAAATCGGGTGCGGAACACAGATGAAGGTGCGCATTAGGACATAAAACGGAAATTATGGACATTATTGTACATCCTTCCTAGAGCAATTCACCAAAACATTGCCGTTAGCAGCGAAACTCGGTACAAACACAGCGGTCCAAACGCGGCATTCACTCAATGAAAAGTGTGTGCGCGTGTTTAATAAACTTCCTTATTCTCGGCAAGAAACAATTAAGGAATTCGTGGATTGTGGAAAGCTGACGAATGCAGAACAGCGGTCCAACACCATATAATGGAACCCGACGTTTGACAAGGCCAACGAGCCCAAAGCTATGGACAAGTTATGGTACGTAGTATATGTTTGAATCCTGCGTGCCACCAATGCCGCTCGCGATGCATCGGCTTTTGATTCGCTGAGTTTAAGAATAGTGGAGTTTGCGCCTAATGTCATTTCTGCAGGCGAGCGCACCAAGCATGACCGAGCAGTTCAGCGGTCAACATGTCGTCATGACCAGGGCTGCCAACGATATGAATGCGGTGGAAAGGTGGACGAGTGTGAGATGGCCGTAAGAACAGGTGTTGGACTCGAAAGTTGACGACACAGCGTTCAAAGTCAAAGTCAGGGCTTGTACACGAAAACCTGTTCTAACGTATGTGCGGCGTTTGGCGAGATCTGCTCGCAATGAACAATTACCCGTCGGTTCCATGAAGTTAAGTGAAAGACGTGGATTATCAGACGTGTTGGTCGAGATCTCCCGCAATGCTGAGGCCGCTAGACTTTCGTCGCTCCCGAAGCGTCTTCTGTGGCAAGGTTGGCGGTAGCATCACTGAGCTTTTCTCAAAGGCCAAACCGTCAGCTACACGCGTCGATGACAGATGAAACCATAGCGCCATACCTTTGCCGTACCAAATGCTGTGCAGGTGCTGAGCAGTTCGCACGATGCCCTTGGCGACCATCGCGAGCGCAAAGAGCGACCAAGCGTAAACGTACATGGCGTACGAGTCGGGGGATGTGGGCATGGGTGCGGCGTCCAGGGCGGATCCTTAAGTGGCTCGACCAATGCCCTCAAGGTGATGCTAGATTATGATTACAGAAGCCCTATCGTCGCAAAATCTGTCGCCCACATCCCACGCAGTGCAGTGATTCGTACAACGACGTTTGACGCCATCACTCATCCCCATATGGGGTCATTCGCACCCGTGGGTTCTTCGTCGCTGATGAGCAGTGCCAGCAGCAACAGACCTGTCGCCCATCTCCAGTGGTGGCATTGTGTAGCCAGATGCCATTCGTGGTCAAGGTGTTTTGTTTTGAGTTCGCTTTTCCCATATCAGATCGTACTGTACGTCCTGCTATCGGCTTCAACAGCGACCAGCTGCCGCAGACGGCCAGCGTCCGAAAGATCGCAACCCATCGCCCTCCACCTCGGCACCGTCTGGAGCTCAGAACTGCAGCCAACACAACTTACGGCCGAACACAAGTACAGCGCGTCCATCGAGATTCTTGTGCGGGGTGCAGCGCGATGCCTGTGTAATCGTCAAGACCTCCTAGGATAGCCCGACTGTATACCAGCGCTTCAATTGATTACCGCGTTTCTGTCCTCCTTTAGGTGGCTCGTGAGGTCCGACCGTCGTTCCTAATGCCGATGCACTGGGAGTGCTCTAGTGAGAGCCGAGATCTTACAGACCAAGAACCGGGAACAACTGGGTTGTTCAAGCCACAACTCATTCGACGCTGGACGCGGTAATACATACAAGGTGAATTAAAGGTTGTCTTCCCAAGGTAACGAAGAACTTTAGAGGCCGACGCTGAGGCTAGTACCATTTGCCCAAGAACTTTGTTCTGATTGCCTGGATGGGGCAGGTGTGGGTAGGCTGGCTGCCTAACTTGGCTTCGACTTGCTCGCGCACATAGGTTTGCATGTCCCGCAGGTTGTTGCGGAACGCGTTGAGCAGCAACTCTGCAAAGGCTACATAGTGCATCTTGGGTGCCTCTGGGGTGGGCTCGGGTGCGGAGACATCTTGGCGCTTGGCTTTGCAGGGCAGTACGGCGCTGGCGCAGTAGCGGACGCGAGTCGCTCCGGTCGAGAGCTTCTCCATTGTCATCCTACCTCCAGTCGGGCACGAGTGGTGCGAAGCGAATCGTACCATGTCGTGTCGTTGGAGATGTAGACGTTGGGAGAGTAAGGAGACACGGTATCTTCGAGGACCGTCTCCGAGATGAAGATGGTCCGCGTTGGTTCGACGTACCGCTTCATGAGCACGTTGGATTCGACAGGCTGGTGTCCCAGGGAGCAGGAACGACGGTAGTATATCGTGTCGTCGTCAAGTACCTCGATGCACTACGAGGCCATAGATAAAGCCCCTGCATGGAGCAGCAACGGGCGCCGTACGCGGTAGGTTGAGGTTTCGAAATCCCGAGGAGCCGTAATGTAGTACATAGCCCACACGGTGTCGACAGCAGTGGCGAAGTCCAACTGGATGTCATGTACAGCCGCAGCTTCCAGACGCACGGAGTCGTTCGTCGCGTCATAGAGTACGTCTGAGTGCATTGCAACGTCGGTGGCATCCTGGATTTGCTTGCGCACGAAGACGCCCTCGAGGGCATCCCGCTTGGCATCAACCAGAGCGTGCATAGCACGCTTCCGGTCTGGGCCGTCTGTGAGCTTCTGCACCTTCCAGTCTTCGATGTATGGTGCTTCTGTGAGCTTTGGGCGTTTCGCCACAATGCGCATAAGAGCCTCTGTGACTTTAAGCTGCTCCTCGACCGCCATTTTAAGCTTGGCGTTCTCTGCTTCGGCAGCCGAACGAGCTTGCGCTTGACGCCGCGAGATGCCTTCCCAAGGAGAAGAATTAAGACTCTCGACAGCCTTGAGCTGCTTCAGCGCGCTTAGCTGACTCGTGTACTCGTCCATCTTCACCCGGAGATATTTAAGTTCGTCACCATGACGCTTCCGCACACGCTTGCGCTTCGCCGGCGGGGATTCGCTGCCTGTGTCGGAACTCTTGTCTGTCAGCGCCACAATGTCGGCCAGCATCGCATCATCGTCCAGCCCAAGTGGGTCCACTTCCGTCGCGTCGAAGACAAGCGCTGCCAAGGACGAGTCCATTGTTTTGAATTCCGAGCAATTCCGACGCCCTCATCTAGGGGGACCCACCAAAACGCTTACACCCATGAAGGTCTCAGAACCCTAATATACTTGATCAAAACACTAATTTCCACCTTCAAATCATTAATTCCCTCCCCGGGCCAGGCCCACATGTGCATCGCGAGGAATGAAGGTGACGACTCAAAACGGAAAATACGAACTTCGAAAGATCCACACGTCTCGCTGCCAGAGCAGCGATGCAATGACGTTCTTGAGAGCGTTGTAGCTGCATGAGAAACCAGCACAACCTTACATCGCTGGTGGAACCGTAGCGTAGCCGCCGAAATAGTACGCACTTTAGGCTGTACTCGATTCGCCTACCCGTTGAGCGTCTGCACACTACCGATGGTTTGGGCCCCGGGCCCACGACTTTCGATCCGTTGTCGCACGAATGACACGTGCTGCAATTCTTATCGCCTTCTCCATCTCCCTGTGCAGAAAAATCAAGCGGAGGGGTCGACTTTGGGCCGGCCCACGGCCTCGCCACAACAGAACGCACCCATGGGTGCACTTTCGACCGAAGTTCGAAGCGGAATACAAAGGGCAAAGTAAAGCCAACACTCCTCGGTGGTGCACAGCCCTTCGTGTGTGTTCCCGCCGGCGATGAGTGCCATCTACGCCCCTGCGGGCGACCCCGTGTACACGTATGCGTACCTCGGCATCTTCGTGGGCTTTGTCGTGTTCTGCTCGACGCTCATTGTCGTATTTGCGCTGCTCTACTACGGCGGCTCCTTCCATCGCATGCAGCACGAAGCCGTGGGAATGCCCGAATCCATGGACCAAGAGAAGCCGTTGTTGTATGACGAGCTGCTCGAGAAGGCCGCGACCTTCCCGGTCAAGCCGCCATCCTTCGAGCTCGATGGGTACATCGTCAAGCTCCGCCCGCTGCAGACCGGTGACAAGGCGCATGACAAGAAGATGGCCCGCAAGCTCTATGACATCTCGTGCGGGAAAGCTCTCGGGGGCTTTTATGGCGAAAAAGAGTTCGATGCGGACGCCCTCATCTGGCGCTACATGCCGTATGGGCCGTACGAGACGTTTGATGATTTTGTTAAGGAACGCGTTCCCGAGACCGACATCCAACGCCACTTTGTCGTGGTAGGTGACTCGTAGCTTTGCCGCAATGACTCACTCGATCGGTGTAGCTCGATGCGGCCACGGATAACCCCATCGGCATGGTCTGCCTCATCAACCACTCGTCCAAGGACCTTCGGGTCGAGATTGGGTCAACGTGGTACTGCCCCGCAGCCCAAGGCTCAGGCGCGAACCGCGAGTCTGTGTACCTGCTACTTCGTGCGCTCTTCGACATGGGCTACCGCCGTGTCGAGTGGCGCTGCGACGGCTTCAACGTCCGCTCTCGCAAGGCCGCGCATTCGCTTGGCTTCACCTTCGAGGGCGTCTTGCGCAAGCACATGATCGTCAAGGGCTCCAACCGCGATACGGTAGTGCTTGCGGCGCTCAACGGCGAGTGGCCAGGCATCAAGGAGATGCTCGAAGGGAAGATTCGGAGCTCGTTGCAGGCCAAGGCGGCCGCCAAGAAGACCAACTAACCCCCATCATCCACGTAATGGATCGCTTTTCCTTGGCATCGCCTGAGGTGGCTAGTTAACGCATGACACATATAAGAAAAAGCAGCCATTGGGTGTCTGATAAGGTCGTATTGATCAAGGTACATGACAGGGTCTAGCGGTGCTTTTTGGTCGATCGTTTGCGCACGAGCGGTGGCGGCGCGGTGTCGTGAAGGTCGAAGTCCGTGAGGCTGCCGGTGCGGCGGGCCATCCGATAGGCGTGGTGGTCGATGGACCCGACCTCGTGGTCGTGCTCGAGCCACGAAATAAGGCGGATGTTCCATCGATTGTCCGCCGCGAGCCAGTGGTACGTGTGCCACGTTTGAATGGTCACGTAAATCGCGATTAGCACGTCAAGCGTGTAGTGCAGCCGTGTGCCCACGATGGCAAAGACACCGAGGAACGAACCAGCCCATACAGAGTACTTGACGAGCAGCAGAGTCCAGCCGTACTTGCGCGTGAAGGGTGTGTTAAGCTCCTCCGTCGTACAGTACTAAAGAGGCCGTCAGCGGTGGCAGAACTCCCGCAAGGTACCGTCGTGACAATCATGGCGCACAAGATGAGGAAGACCTGGGCAACCGTCAGTGCGGGGCGAGACGATCGACGTACCGTGTGGCCGCTGAAGACCATATCGCCGCAGGTGATGTGATGCGACGGTCGCAGCAGAACTTTGAGGGCGCGGTAGATGGCCCTGCAAAAGATTGCTGAGCACCGGGGACTAGCATGGAACGTACTTGGGAAAGATGGGCTGAGCCTTGTACGCGCCTTTAGGCGAATCGAACTGGGAAATGCATTGCGGACTGGCGTCGGGGAGCGACGTCACTGCGACGCAGAAGCCGCGAAGGAGGTTTATCCAAGCGTAGATTGCGGTGAAGCGACGGATGATAAGAAGCCGCTGTGCCCATGTCATTTGAGGGCCCAAGAAGACGACGCTACCCGCGGATGCACAACGAAGAGGATAGCGATGATCGTGCCGACGAACGCGATGAACTCGTCGGGGAGATCAAACCAGTCGATGTACGTCGTTTGCCCATAAAACTTGCCCATGACGTACTTGAAGAGGTCGTGGCCCAGGTCTGGCAGCGTTTTCTCCCCGCTATCTTGGCGGTCAAGCGTCAGTATCACCACGTGCGGCGTGCGCCACCTAACTGCGGCTAAACCGACGTGGTCTTTGTGCAAAGGCGTACCCGGCGACGACAGCAGCGAGCGCATTGAAGTAAGACGTGAGGCCAAAGACGGCGACCGTGAAGGCCAGTCGTGAGAGGTAGTTGAAGCTGAGCATCTCGACGACGAAGCCACCGCGGGCACTGTGGTCGATGGCCTTGTCCGCGACGTACTTGGAGACGTTGCTGAGACGGCGCTCAATGCGGTTGAAGTCCGGGTTGAGCGGGTGCTCTTGGATGTACGACGAAAGGCGGCTCTTCTGTCCCTTGTCGAGCAGGGCTAGCACTAGGCCCACGGAGAGGCAGAGGAGGGCCAACATGAACATGAAGCCGGACGGGTCGAAGCCCGAGACCGGGCGCATCTTGAGCCCGTAGAAGTGCGACGTGAGGTAGCTCACGAAGCTGTGCCAGCCCCGCCCAACGAGCGCGTAGAACTCGCGCAGGGGGATCATCATCCTGGCTCGAAACCCGAAATGGGCGTTATCATCGCCCAAAATACCCCATAATTAAACGCAATATTTTAATTCATTTTCCAAACCTCACTTGACTTTTCTATACCTCAGTCCGAAAATCATTACATGATGTCCAATAAAACACTCGCTAGAAAGGGCGCCCACATGGATCTTCAAATGTCGCGCCGTCATGGCCGCCCAAGCAGCCGCGCGCCACCGATGGGTCGACCGCCGCTGGCGTCTTCAAGGCCTTAGCCTCAGGCCGCAACGCTCAAAGGATGAGTGCGACCTACAGCCTCCGTCGCCGCGATCGGAGTTCCTTACGGGCCTCAACCCTTGGCCTCCTTGCATGGACAAGGCAATGAAAATTTGCCTCAACAGGTGCCACGGCCTGTCGACACTTTAAGGCAGCGACTGGCGACGGCGCGCTCCGTGCCCTGTGCCACCCACGTGACGCGATCAAATGAAGACATATTGTCATCGGAGGTAGCGTGCTTTTATAAAAGAGCTATGTGGGAGACCCCAAGGGCTGCATACTGCTAATGACTACAGTCGCGGCGGAGCGGGGTTAGAATTCCGGCGGGCTGACGTCGTGATGTTGGTCGACGTGGATGGGCGGCGAACGGTGGGCGTGCTGCCGCCGGTGACGCGTGTTGACGAGTTCCATTCGGGCGCCGGCGGTGGCGCTGTCTCCGTGGGCGGTGGGTTCTGCGTGTGCTTGAGCACTTTGGTGTTGTATGATTTACAGTCCTCGAACTGGCACTAAGAGCGGTTGAGCCCACAGCCAAGGCAAAGAGGATGATACCTTGTGGTACACGAAGTGGAATTTGGTCTCCGATTTGCGCTCGCAGTCGCTGCAGTAGATCTGGCTGCGGTAGTTGACGTACTCGGGCGGCATTTGCTCTTGCGCCAGCAGATCGTCGATGCGGGCGAAGTATGCGCGCATGTCGCCGAGGGATTTGGAGCAAAGTGGACAGATGTAGTTGGTCTAGACACCGATAAACCACCGCAGAGGGTATCGACAGCGACGTACCAGAGTGTAGTCTTCGTAGCACGCTACGTGCATGCAATGGCCACACGGAAGGAACATGACCGGGGTCGTGGACGTGAACATGTACACGTGGCAAATGGGGCAGTCCGACTCGAGCGACCGCTCGACGCATTTGTGTTTCTTGAGCGTGATGCTCATGCACGCGTTGCATTTGTCGCAATGGAAGTAGTCAATGCCAAGGCCCTAGAACGCGGCCAAGTGAGTCGCGGGATGCCATCGCTAGAAGTACCTTGCCAATTCGGCAAATGCGGCACTTCTCGCAGTGGTAGATGTCCTTCGTCGGGTCGTCGTCGTAAAACTTGCAGACGTCGCAAAAGTAGCGCGCAAATTCAATGCCACATGACGCGTTCGAGCAATTCTTGGCCACCGGCTACGCAGCGGCGTGAGCGGTAGCAGCGACGCGAGGCTCCGGACCTGCACTGTGTGGCAGTGCATGCATGAGATCTTTTCTGTCGCATACCGATCGAAGACATGCTTCTCGACTTCGTCTGCGTCAAGCAACATCCATGAGACCTTTTGCACGAGGAGTGTGTGGCAAGTGCGTACCGTGGCAAAATCGACACGAATAGAACTTGTTGCAGCACTTGCCGTAGAGCTTGCAGCGCCGCCTATATCGCCACAGCATCAGCATCAGGTAGCGATGAGGAATGGTCGTACTGGTAGTGCGAGCAGCCCATGATCGTTTTGTCCTTGTCCTAGACGTAGATATCGTGAGCCTGACGCAATCATCGCTAGAAGGGGCGTACGTGATATGTGACGATGGTCCTATCAGCATCTGTGATGGGCGTCTCGGGCTTTTCCACAGCCTTGGGCGTGAGCCTCTCTTGGGCATCGTTCCATTGCTGCATCATAAGCTTTTGCATTCCATCCGCTTTTTCCTTGGGCGTCAACGACTTGTTGGTTTGGATCTGCAGGATCTTGGCTTTGAGGTTTGCCTGCGGATTCTACACCGCGTCCTCGTCACATGTCTCGCACTGGCAGCGGTTTGGTACCTCAGTCTTCTCAAGAGGAGGTGGAAGTGCTGTCGGTCGGATCGACGGTCGTCGCTCCGTAGTTCCCGCTGCCGGCTGCGACTCGCTTGTTTCCTCAACCTGGTTTGTTGGTGCTGTTTGCGGTGCGGCCGCTGGCGTGGCATCGCCCCTAGATAACTGTCAGCATCGCCTGCATTGCAGCCTCGTACCGAAGCATGTTGATGGAGATCCCGAGGAGCCGCTGCATGTCGCGATCGTCAAAGTGCTGCCCGTCGAAACTTAAACTGGACCATGAGCTCGCTGGCAATCAAAATCGCAACGCTATTTTTAGATCCGTCGCCGATTGGCTCCGTCCAGATACCAAAAAACGCCCCACTGTAAAATTCGACTATTCACTGCATTTTTCTAAATAGTGGGATTCTCACTCCTTGAATAGTATACGAAGCTCGTCCCTGCACCGAGTTTCTCCCTTCTGCCAACCCCGTTGCCTCAAACGAAGCGCCCATCGCCGTGGCACGGTCCCACCACGCGGTTGCTTCCCCGCGCTCGTCCTGCAGCAGCCTTTGAGGGAGAAAAATCACACTATTTCAATACACTGGCCTACAGTACCTCGGTGCACCCGCCGACATTCGGTTAATTTTTTGAAAATCTGTGCCACTGTCAGAACGCATATTCGGGCGAAATTGATGGATATCGAATGTCGGAGACTGCACAACCTGTAGCATGTTATGTGCCCATCCCCAACGAAGTGATGGCGAGTCACGCGGTGACATGGCACGTAAAGGTGAGTGGCAAGGCCCCGACGAGCGCGCTGTGGTAAACAAAGGTGACCCAGCGCAAGTAATCCCTTACCACGCTTGAGGGATTGGTAACTCGTAGACTCGCATCGCCGCCTGCCTACGGACGTTACGAGATGCATCCGGACCGGATACGGAGAGCTACGGAAGGGTATACGCTCGCTGGATTTTGGATTTGCTTGGCACCGACGACGACATGGGCGGACGATCGATGGAGACGAAGACGCAGCTCAAGGAGCTCGACGACTGGGTTAGCAAGCTTGGTGACCGGGACACGGAGAAGCAAGCCTTTGTTGCGCTCGCGTACGCCGGTGCTGGGGCTTGATCATGGCTCATGCGACGTGTGTAGAGGCGCGATTACGCAGCTCCCAGCCAACCTCGTGCAGCCCTTGTTCTTGCGCATGGAGCGGCCGCTGGTAGGACCACCGCCGCTCACGCAGTTCAAGCGGCTCACGTGTATCGTAGGACCCCAATATGATGTCGACACGGGAAAACATCGTGTTGCTTATCGAAATTTTGTGCAAGGCCCAACCCGTTGGGTGCGCAGCTTTAAAGCGGCGCATTACTAAGTATCTCATGCATCGCCTCCGCGACAAACGTGCCAAGGTCACGGAGGCTTGTGTCGGCGCCTCTAGCGCGCTAGCACTGCACGTCCTCCCACTCCTTCCGGCCCTGGACGTGGACAAGATGTTGGATCTATTTTGGAAGGAAGCCAATGTCCACAACGACGGCGCGGCGCGGTGCGTGGGTGCCCTGTTGCACCCGGTTACAACCGACACGGACGCGCTTGCGGCCCACGCCGAGCGCGTGCGCCCCTATTTAATCACATTTTTGCCGCTGGTCGTGACCAGGTTTCACAGCAAAGTCTACGCCTCGTATTCGTCCACGTTCCATGTGCTCCATCGAATTGCTCTCCTCGTCAAGGAGGTTCCAGGCACGATGGACGTCGCTGCCGCGCTTGCCGAGCATATGCCTACTATTGTCAGCGCTGTACAGGACGTGCTGGTCGCGGGTACTCGAGACGACTGGCTCAACCGCAAGCGCGGCTTGGACCTCCTGCACGGTCTCTTGGTGGCGTTTCCTCACCACCGCGCCACGACAGACCTCAAGGTATGCATTGGTCTGCGGCTGCCACCCATCGTCGCCTAGGACCAGATCATGCGCATTGCCGACCGCGGTCGATCCGACTATGTAGGCCTGGGGCTCTCCAGACCGACTGACGCCCATGCTCGTAGGCATCGCCGGTGCGGGAAAGCGCCGTCGCGCTGGTCGCGCACCTTGGGCCGCTGCCGCGAACCAGTGGCCTCGGCGCCGCGGCCACAGACGCCACGTACGCCGCGCTGCACCCGCCACGAGCGTCGAGTCCCGAGCCTCGCGGGTCGCAGTGGCGAACGCAAAGTCCCACGCAGCGCAGTCCGGTGACCAGTCCACGGGCCACACGTGTGGGCACACCGTACGTGCAGCAGCTGGCGCCTGTAGGCAGCAGCAACCAGACGAGCCAAGAGTTCGCAGACAATGTGCGGCTGGCCATGGAAGAGGGCGACATCGAGCTCGCGCTGCGTATCGCGCTCGTGTCCGAAGACAGCGGCCTACTCGGGAAGGTGCTGGCGTTCGCGCAGCCAAGCGTGCAGTTCTTCAAGTCCACGACACTCAATGCCCTTTGCGCCGCGTTCCTCGACTTTCGCTTCGTGCCTGAGAAGGCACCAATGACCTTCCCGTGGATCTCATGCCTGCTCATGCACGATGGACTCGTCCAGAGCGTGGATCCACGCATTCTCAAGGAGCTCGAAGCCATGCTGTATGAGCTCACGGTGCTGACGGGGAAAGACGGACTCAACGCTGCCCGCCTCCACGACACCCTCGCGTCGCGCCCGACCGTGTAGTCGCTGTAGTACTAGAATAACGACCAAGGAAGAAACCCTGGTTGGTCGTTGAACGCTGCGGCAACCTTGGCCCAGGAAGATTAACTAGGTTACTAAATGCGATGACAGATGGGACCTTCACCAGTGACGCCGTAAATTCGGCATTGAATACAAGAATGCCAAATTTTGCAATTTTGGCACCTGGAAACGTTGGACCTCGTACAGTACGAAGCGTGTCCACGCGACGGTCGTCGCGTCAACGGACGTAGCACGTCCTTCTGCAGTGTCTACCGGCAGCCGAAGCCCTGGCGCTGTGCGGCTCCAAGCGGGAAGCCGCGGTGTGGAGCGGCAGCTGAGGCTCATGCCGAATTAAAGGCGACGCGTGCATTGGACGAAATTATGATCGTTCACGTTGCCGATTGGCTGAAAACGCAATCCACTTCGGCATGAGCTCGAAGAACGCCAAGCGGCAATGGGACCAAACCATGGCATCCAGCGGGCTAGCGCTGCCGCAGGCGCCGCGAAAGCGGTACTCGGGTACGAAGAATGCGTGGGTTAGCATGAGGACCGTTTGTGACGGTAGGGCGAACGGTGAAGATCAGCAAGGCCATGAAGCATGTTGACGAGGAGACGCGTAAACAGGTTCGCAACGCCCGCCTCGACGCGCTCGAAGCCGATAACTACGTCGAGCCGACGGATGATGGTGAAGACGAGGATCTATATATTGAGGACGACAGCGGAACGCCGAGTAAGAAGCCCCTCAAATCGCGTGCCAAAGCCAAATCAAAGGGCACGGTTGTGCCCGTGTCTATATCTGGTCGACGTCGCATTGTCCGCAAAGTTAAGAGCTTAGCGCATTTGATCTTTGAAGAGGTATGATAACTCCCGGCCGCCGCAAACGGTGCTACGACGACTGCCCAGTGCGGAACCGGGGAAGACACCCAGAGACCCAACTATATAACAGCGGCGGTCAAGCCGGCCAAAACGCCGCCTCGCCACTTCTGCGTCGTGTGCGGATATCCTTTTCGTTACTCCTTGCATGCTGCATGTACCTCAAAGACGGTGCTACGCTCCTTGACTAGACGTACACTATTTTCGGACTACACGTGCGGCCGGTGCGGGTCCCGCTTCTGCAGCGTCCGATGCGGCGACCAGCACAAGGAAACCGGTTGCCTCAAGTTCAACCTGTAGCCCGCCTCCAACACGACTATCTTTCGCTCCATTCGTCACTGTCTTGTTCCTCGAGCCTTCATCTCAAGGCTGCATATGACAAGTCTGCGTCCCGCTCTTCCGCCCCCAAAGGTGAACATCAAAGGAAAAAGCAGTGCGCATGGCTGGCGGAAATCAACGTCGATGAATCTCTCCGAGAGCTGGCAATGCGTTACTTGTGAATTGCGAACGAAAGCGACGAAATGTCGCTTTTGGGCTCACGGGGTCCCAGAGGGCTGTCGTCTTCTGTGACGCGGTGCGGGTCGGGGCACTCGCCGTCGTCGACGTCAGCGTAGTACTCTTCGCGCCGGGTGATCTTGAAGTCATCGACGTGAATCTGCTCGGTAAACGCTGTGAACTCCGCGAGAGACCGCGGGCCTTGGGCAAGAGCGTAGCGCACAAGCTTCTTGGTGGCCTTGAGGACATCTACGGCAGGCGTCACCCAGAATGACAGACACGAGCGTACCGTTAAACTGCATGAATGTTGCGTGGTTTCGGTGCCAGATCTGATCCATCTTGAGGAAGGCTAGTATTCATGGGCACACAGCGTGGGGATGAAGTGGTACCGTAGTAGTAGAGCTCGTAGAACGCCGAGGGCTCTTCGAAGAGGCGCCAGCAGTTGTCCGTCGTCTTGGCGTACGACCCGTCCCCAAGCTGTGGAAGATATTGTAGTACGAGAAGGTGCGGAAGGACATCACCTGCAACAGCCCCGCGAGCATGCAAGTGAGGTTGATTCCCGCTACGCAAACGGGGTACCAGCGACGGCCGGCTTGGGGCATTTGGTCCTTAAAAATATACGCCATCTACTCGAACATTGAACCCCCGACCAATGCGCAGAGGTGTACCTTGTCCATGTGCATGTGGCAGACGTACACGAGGCACTTGAGACCAAGAAGACCGCCACCACGAAAGTCGGTGTCCGGGTTGTCGCGTTGGAAGCCAAGGTTGAGCCAGCCATCGCCCTGGCGCACATATGGCTCGGATTTGATCTCAGCTGTGCCATAGACGGTGGTCCAAAGTTCGCGGAGGAGCGCCTCGTACACTTCGTCACCTGGCTGACACTACCAGAGGCATCAAGGACGATGGTCGGGACGAACTCACCGGCGTCTTGAGGTCCGTGCGTAGGGCGTCGAGCTCGAGGACCACGTCGGCTGTTGGCAAGTGCACTGATCCTTTCTTGGTAAAGAGCTTAGCTGAGCGCGGGGATAAGATTGCTGCTTGGAGCTGCTTGGACGTTGCCTCGTACACGTGATGGAGTTGCTTCGATGCGCTCGAATGTACTTGGTGGATCTTGGCGGTCGCTGAGTGTAGCAGCTCGTCTCCATGCTCGTGGGTTGTCTTGATAGCTGTGAGCGACTTCTTCACGACCGACTTGGCGACGTGCAAGAGGCTGTCGCCGGTGTGGTGCACTGGTGGCCCGGGATCGTCTGGATCCACGATCGACGCCACAGAGAACTCACACATCTCGCACGTCGCAAGCGCTGCGTGGTTGAGAAAGGTACACATGGGGCACGTCCAAGCCGTCGCTGCTTCATCTGCAATGTCAGGCGACGGTTCCAGGCTCGCAAGCACTTCATCCTGGATTTCAGGGGGAAGTGCGGCTAGGACTGCAGGATCCACTTGGCTTTGACTAAGAAGAGAAGAGGAAGGCTCCACCGCAGCTGGCACCCCGTCCGTCGCTAGATGAAGCGCCGCCTGCGCGGGAACGTCTGCCATCGCTCTGACCCAAAAAACAGTCTGGGGCAAAACGGGAGACTAATCTAACACAACTTCTTCTCCCTGTAATCTTCAGAGCTCGAGAGGCCCTGTGCAGGTGTTCATTTACGACAAAGTGCCGAGCAACACATCTATTTGCCTATGGAGCTACGCCTCACCGGGCTAGATGCATCGATTTGTGTCGGAGAGATCCCAGAGGGCTCCTGTAACCCGCCAGTTTTGGATCAAGCCCATCACGATGGCATGATCAAGGCGAACGGGCTAGAGTACGACCGAGCACTAGTTCAGTACCAACACCACATACAATTCCCAGGGATATGCGCAAGCCCATTGAACAAATAGAAGGTTGTTTTCGTTGGTGCTGCAAGTATGATGCTGTGACTCCTGGAATGTGGTGTTAAAAGACCGCTGTCGGCGACTCAAATTTGGTGTTTAAACCGGCAGCTGACGCCGGCGAAGAGGAATCTCCTCAGTTTACATGTTTAGTCAGCTTCTTGGCGACAACAGAGATACACCCCTGCATTCCTTCAGCAACAGCTAATGAACGCCTTCTAATTAGATATGCAGTTCCGTTGAGGTCATTTGCGTGCATTTAGTCTATGGGTTCTTATGGAAGTTCAAACGACACCAAGTGCTGTATGACAGAGTGTTTGTATGGCATACTTTAATCAAGCTTACATACCAGTTTCGAGCTTGATTTACGATGCCAACAATCCCCGGGGCCACCGCGGGGTTCGACCGACGTGATCTCGCTTCCATTGACGCGACATCGGACATCGCGGGCGCAACGCAGCTGCGGCGTCGAGTTTCTTTCTCGAGCAGCGGGCAACCTCGTGGCGATTCTATTGGGCCCCGCGTGCTCGTCGCATCACTCGTTGCTGACGAACCGCGACTCGAGGAGATCTTAGAGGCCGATGTCTGCACCAAGGCTGACGCCCAACCGGAAGTTTTTACGACTACAAGTTCGACGTGGATGCCTTGCGGAATGGCTCACCATGGCACTAGGCCTGCACAAAGCTTGCACCGCGCTCGACGAAGCAGCAGTGCGAGAAAGCCTGGTGGCTGAGGACCTGAACGTCGATGCGTTTTCAGCCGAAGGCTTCACGGCAATTGGACTACTTGCGCTCACACCACCCAAGCAGCACGAGCTAGCAGCACAGTTGGCGGCTGTAAACTTCGCCTAAGCCGACTGGCCTTTCATAATGGATTAGGTCATCCTTGCCGCTGGCGCATCATTGCAACGCGCGGACCCACTCGGGTACGCGCCGCTTCACGTCGCTGCTCAACTCGGCAATCTCAATCTCCTTTCACTCTTTACTGACCACGGCGCTGATATTAATGCCCGCAACGCTCGGACAGGGGAGACGCCCCTCCACTGCGCAGCCCGCTTTGGCCAGCACCATGCGATTCAGTGCGCCCTTTCCGCAAGCGAAGTATGTGGATTGACGACTCACGTAGCTTCCTCGCTACGCACAAAGCGTCGTGGCATGCACCAGACGCCGCACTCGACCTTCCGTTCGATGTCGCCGGCCTCGTCGACCCACTTGCACCGGTGAGACCACAGCCTGCATTGGGTGTCACCGATCACTCTCACAGGTGGATATCGCAATGCGGGCGGCCACCCAATGCTACATGGCCACTCGCGAGCCAAGCATGCGTACGCTACTGCTGCATCACTCTGACTGCATGGAGCACGTGACGGAGCACGGCCACCAAGAGTCTCCCGACCGCATTGCAGCGGTTCTCACCGCTATTGACGCCCACCGTACACTGTAATACTGCTTTATCGCGCTGTAATCCTCCTGTAGCGTCTCTAAATGCCCCGCGCGTCGTGCTCTCCTCAGCCTTTCCGATGGCTTCGTTCGCCGCCATCCGTCGTGTGCATGCCGACAAGTACATCGATACGCTCAAGAACCTCCACGACCAAGTCCCTCCGGTGCGCTTGTCGGCGATGGCTCACGACACGTTTGTGTAGGCGCAGTCGCATGGCCTCATGGTACTCACCCCGCGCATCCAGGTGGAAGTCCAAGGTGCTCTGCTGGAACAAGCTAAGACGGCCGAAACGTGCGATACCAACTTCAGCCGAGGTACGCTACGGGCGGCACTTCGGGCCGCGGGCAGCGTCATGCACGCCATTGACCGCGTCGTCACCCGCGACGCGCGCAATGCGTTTTGCATCGTGAGGCCGCCCGGGCACCACGCCGGGGTCGCGGGTCTGCTACGCGATGCCGTGTCGTGCGGCTTCTGCATCCTCAACAACGTCATGGTCGGCGCGCAGCATGCGCTCGACACGTACCCCGGCATCGTGGCCCGCGTCGCCATCGTGGACTTTGATGCGCACCACGGCAACGGCACCGAAGATATCCTCCAGCAGCGACGCGCCCACCGTGGGGCCGCGACGGCCGACGACATTCTCTTCGTGTCGCTGCACTGCTTCGGCGATGGCTTCTACCCAGGCAGTGGCCAGCAGCATGACCTCAGCACGAACGTCTTCAACGTGGCGCTGCCGCCGTGTTGGCGGGCCGACGCCGCTGCCGCCGACAAGGGCGTCCACGCCTTCCGTCGCGACCTTGCGCGCGTGGTGGTGCCGCTGCTTCGCGCATTCAAGCCGGACCTTGTGCTTATCTCGGCGGGCTTCGACGGCTGCAAGGGCGACATCGGGAACAAGCAGCACGGCAACCGCGACGGCCCCATGGGTCTCGACCTCCGGCCCGACGACTTTTACTGGGCGACTACGCAACTCGTTCGCGTCGCCAACGCCTGCTGCGACGGCCGCGTCGTGAGCGTGCTTGAGGGCGGCTATGGGCGCAAGGAGAAGCGCGCGGGCAAGACACTCGTGCTCGACACGCTGCAAGAGAGCGCTATCGCCCACATTCGCGCGCTTGCCGGCGACCACGTCGTCGTCGCCGAGCCCGAGCTGCCGGTGGCCTCGCCCGCGCGCCGGCCCCAGCGGCAGTGTCCGAGCACGTACAAGCGCACAAACTCCGACTCTTCGCCTGTCGCTGTGGCCGACACCCCGCCGACTGCACGCCGACGAAACAAATAGCCTCAGGCTCAAAACTGAACGGGACTTCTTGGTTACAGCACCGGCCACTGACGAACAGCCACAGAAACGAAGGTGGCGATGTTGGAAGGTCGAGGTACAGGTCAATGGGGCGGTGGGTTGCGAGAGCGACTTCGCGATGGGCGGCCCTGGGATCGTGGCGCGACGCTGCAGACATCAGGCGTGAACTGAAAACGGTGCAAAGATCGCCCTGCAAAATGATTAGCTCCGCTATTCGATTCCAATGTCTAGAGCAAGCACGTGGCAGCGGATCTGAGTGCAGCTTCTCAACGGTTTGCGTCGGTGTCCGGGACCGCCAAGTCCATGATGGTGCTGGCTTGAGCCGACTGAAATGGACTGTGGAGGACAAAATCGCGGGCCCACCCATGCACCGGACAGCAAGTCCCTGCTGCCGAACAGCATCACGAATCTCTCGAACTTTTGGCACGAAATGCACCCATTGACTAATAAAGAGCTCCGAGCCTGGTAGATATGTTCGCTCGTGGCGAGCATGCGATTGACCTAGTAATGAGGTCAAGCTAGTGCGTTGTCAAGACCATGCGGTGAAGCAACCACTTGCACGTTGAACCCAAAGGGGCTGCGAGGACAGCGAAACAAAATTGATGGAGTTCAATATTATTGCCACAGATCTTCGGAGAGAAGTGTGTAGAAGGGCGTATCCGGGTGGTTTGTCGTGATAGCGTCGCGGCCCTTCAGCGCACCGAGCTCAATGAGGCACATGCAGAGAAGCACTGAGCCGCCGGCCTGCTTGACGAGCTCAACGCCGGCGTTCATCGTGCCACCCGTGGCCATAAGATCGTCGATAAGAATGACAGATTCACCCTTTTCGACGGCGCCCTCCTGGATCGAGAGCGAGTCGAGGCCGTGGCCATTGTCGCCCTTGTACTCCTTGCCATACGTTACAGTGTTGACGACGCGGGGCATCTTCCCTTCCTTGCGCAGCATGAATACCTTCTTGTTGAGGCGGAGACCAAGGAGGGGCCCAAAGAGGAAGCCGCGAGCGTCAAAGCAGCCGATGGCCGAGAACTTGTCAGCGATCGGCGCCAGGCGCGCCTCCAGGAGGTCCATACATAGGCCAAACTCGCGCGGGTGAGCGAGGAGGCCGCCGATGTCGTAGAAGTCGACGCCCTTGAATGGCACGATGGGGATGCGCTGGGCCACCTGCGCGAGCTCGGACTTCGTCTCTGGTGTCGACATCGGGTCGCAAAATGATCATTGTTTTCTGCCACCGCTAACCTGACTGCAATATGATTGGCTATTTTTGTGAGCCCAAGCGCACGGGATTGGTCGGTTTGGATACCTCGCAGTGTCGCGGAAACTCCATGGCTGCAGGGACGCTGGTGCATGGGCGTCAGCGAGCTGGTGGCGATCAAGCTCAGCGTGCTCGGACAGACACGCAGCACCTCGGCGCAGCCGACCCTGGGCGAAATCGCGGCTGGTAAGCTCCGTTTGTCGGTGGAAATCGTCGTGACTATCTTGGCGGCCGCCGTCATCGTCACGTGCGCAGCCACCCACAAGATCCTCAAAATCCCTGGTGTGGCTGCCAGCAGCAAGGATATAAGCGCGACGATTTTCGACGCCAGGGTGTCGGCGCTCCTCGAGGCCACAAAGGCGCACGTCGTGGTTTACATCGGCTACATGTCCATCCACTCGGCGGCGTTATGCGAGCGCTGGACCTAGCGCGCGCTCAACGTGCATCTGTCGCTGCAGCCCAACTTCGCTGGCAGCATGGATCTCGTCGAGCACAACCTGGTGCTCGACGCCAGGAAAACTAATAGCAACGCGACACTTCCATTAAATATACGAACTATTCAAGAGTGGTTTCAATTCGGCTTGACTGGACACCCTCTGGTTGCACCACTTCCAGTGCTCAGGCTTGGCCTCCCAAAGCCGGCTTTGCCTCATTGTCGTACTGTTCCAGATCGTGCCCCTTGGTGGACCACCACCCCTTTCTACTACTTGCGCTTGCCGAAGAATCCATGAGCCCAGAAAATAACGTGGTTGCTGCACCGTTTGGCCAAAGTGTCAACAATGCCCCGCAGCGCTCGGCCTTGGCGAAGGGCTACTCCCAGTTTGCTGAACAAGTGGCTTGGTAAAAAAAAAATATTCCAGTGCCGGGATATACTGGTTTTTACCGTTTTTACCACACATGGGAAATACCACTGCAGTTTTGCACAACCACCCGAATAGTCAATTTCCAGGTCGTCATGTCGTCGTTAAACTTAGTCAATTGAGGTGCACATCTGAGTACAGTAAGCGAAACTCAGATCCGGTCAACGGCACATTTAAACCTTCCAACTCCGAGCGTGGCACGACTGATCAGTATTGGAGAAGCTTATTGTGGTGAAGCAAGTGGCACATGAGTTGCTGAAGTAAGATGACGTGGACACCAGTCTGCTCTTCGTGGCTGACAGTGTTTTGCTGGTGAACAAGGCGCATGGCATGAGTTCCATGCATCAAGTGTTAGAGGTGCAACGCGGCCAGGAACGCAGCTCGAAGGGCGAAACGCGCGGGTAATTCTGGCACGCCAGCCGGTGTGCTGCACGTGACTTGTCATCTCGGTAACTTTAGTTGTCCTTTACTACGTGTGCCATAAACCGACAAAATTAACATATTTCAGTGGCATATCGCGACAACTACTGTATGTAAAGTTACTGAGATTTCGGAGATGAAAGCTACGTGCTGCACACCAAAGTTACTCGGTTGTCCTGAGGATAAGGCATTGAGAGTGGAATGTGTGAAAAAAAAACGCCGGGCAGGATCAATGCTGCACGCGGTCGAGCGATCGCGCGCACACAGAACTACAGTGCATCACGAAGCCCCAGACGGCGGGCCGCCTTTGCCCTGAGAGAGCACAATTCAATTCGCCTCCAATGGTTCGCACCCTCCTTCTCCTGGCTGCCTCTGCCTTCGCTGCGCCTGCAGTCAAGCCTGTGAGCGACCTCGCGTCGCGCTTCGGCTTCAACGCCACCGTCGAAAACGCCGACAACTGCCGCGAATACTACGCCGATTTTACCAACTCCGCGTCGCACCCGGGCTGGGGTGACTTCCAGGGCCACACTGCGGCTGGGCCTGGTGGGTTCCGCATCTTCAACAACGACAAGGGTGGGTCGCGAATCCGCTTTGACTGGGACTTCAACGCCGGCGAGGCCGTCTCGTACGTCGCAGTCACCATGCGCGGTGCCCCAGACACGGGCAAGAACTCGTACGCTATCCTACGCGAGCCCAAGTGCCAGGACGACTTGAACAAGCACAACTGCGACGAGATCGACATGGCCGAAGTTTGGGGCTGGCACCAAATCGTGGATGCGCACAGCTTTTTGTACAATCCCTCGGTCAGCGACTACGATTACGCGTCGCCTACGCCGGTGTTCACTGTGACTTCCAACGCCAACAACCAGCAACACACGTATGGGCTCGAACTCCGCCGCGGCGGGAAGTACTGGATGCGCTTTAACAACCAGGACGTGGGTGGTGGCTGGACGCAGGGCCCGTATGCGCATTCCATGAAGCTCTACTTGGGCATTTGGGACTGCTCCACCGATTTTGGGGGCGTCTGTGGCCCGTACTTTAACCAAGAATCGTGGATGGAAGTCAAGTCCGTCTGGATCAAGCAGTGTTGGTAAATACAACGCCGGGCTATTACTACTACTACTACTACTTGCTTCCTGGGCTTCCGGTTTTAAACTGCATAATGTTCATGTCAGTTCTGTCGAGTCCACTTCACGCTAGACATTCGATTTCGATGTGTGGTCGTCGCAAGGTCATCGCAAGAAGCACGAATACTTACAATTACATTAGGATGCCTGGCTACTCAGGAGGTCGACCAAAATGCAAAGGGGGCAGCCCGCCAGGCCATCCGCTGTCGCCCACATACTTGTACACGTTTGAAGTCAGCCATACTATCTGCCAATATTGTCCTTATATTAGCTGGCTATCGAGCCCTTGAACTAATATCGTCCGCATCGAGCAAAGAAATCAGGGCGGGTGCCGCATGTCCAAGCTCGGCATTGGTCACAATCGCTGGATAAAGTCGAGCTATGTCTTCCACAGCTTCGAGTGCGGAAACTCCAAGCGCCCGCGGTGTCCGTGGCATCTTTGGCCATTTTTCCATCATGCGGCGCGCCAGGAATAATTTTTTTAAGCCTCAGTAACTTCGAAGGCGACCCTTCGAACTTCGCTCGTAACTCGTCGCCCGGTTGTTGAGCATGGAGCTCCGACCGGCCGCGACCGCGACCATCGATGTGGACACAGACATGTGGGCGCGTAAGAAGCGCGTGTACATGACGCAGCTCACTGACCGACTGGCGAATGACGCAGCGTTTCGTGCCGGCTTTGCCAAGACGCTACAGCACGTGCGAGCGATCCACAAACTGAGCGTGGACTACGAGCGCCGGCGTGTGGCCGAGAATCGCATGTTCGGCGTCTCGACGCTGAGTCTGCTTCTGGTCTTTCTTGAGTGCGCCACGAACGCCGGCTGGATCCGATATGCGAACGCAGTTCTCACAGCACTACTCCTTTTGCTACTCGTGCAACGCTATGCGATCGAGCGTGAAATCGCCGTTGGGAAGGGCCTCGTGCCCCCCAACGCATACATATGGGAGCTGCCGCCCTCCTTCATACTTGCGTTCCTCGTGGAGCTTGTCATTTGCAGCCTCTTCTTGCCACCTGGCCTCGATGGCGAGATTCATATGCGCCAATGGATCATGGCAAGCCAGTCGGATTCGTGCCCGTACGGCGGCGAATACATCGACGGCGACTGCTACCTTGTGTATACCTACAAGTACGACCATGACTTCGAAACACAGGCACAGGACCCATCGTCTAGGTATCAAATCCTCGGTCTCTTTGTGTTTCTTCGAGTCTACCAGCTGCCTCGCTACATCCGCAACCTCTCTGACTTTTACAGGTACGCAAACCATCGCTCGGCCTTTGGACTATCGGCGCCTAGCGCCCGCATGGCCTTCGTGGGAAGCCTGAACAACGTGGATGCGCTCGGAGTCCTCTTCTCGATCAAGTACATGTTGCGCTCGCGGCCCTTCCCGCTACTCGTAGTTGGCTTTGCGACGACGCTACTCACCGTCTCGTGCGCGCTGTGGCTGCTTGAGACGCCCGTGAACCCGCTCGTGTCCACGTACCCCAGCGCCATGTGGCTGACAATTGTGACGATGGCCACCGTCGGGTATGGGGACCGAGTGCCGATGACAGTGCCGGGGCAGGTGCTCATGGTGCTTGGCGCCATGGCTACGGGTATCATCTTCGTAGGCATCCTCGTAAGTCACTATCGTGTCCTCTTAAGCGGCGTTGATTGCTTGGTCCTAGAGCGCATCGTTTTTTGCTCTCCTTGACCTGACCGACCGAGACCGCAATGTGCTGGACCTCCTTAGCAACGAAAAGGAGGCCAAAGCCACGAGCGCAGCCTCGGCGCGCCTAATTCAAGCGGCGTGGAACTTGCATGTGTGTCGCCAACGCTCGGCAAGTCCTGCCGTCACCGACGCCGGTACGTCTACCGCAACCGCCGCTGTTGCCGCTAACGCGTTTATAGCCACTGTGCTGCTGTATGCCACCGCGCAGACCTGTCGCAAGCTTCGCAAGTCGCGCAAGCTCCACGTGCCATCGCTGCACGACCAACTTGTGGCCGAAATGACCGGCCTCGACGACCTTGCGATTGCCGACCACACCCAACGAATGCAGCGCCTGCTTGCACTCGAGGCCAAGCTCGATGACAACCTCCGTGCGGTGCGCGAGATTGCGGCGCGAACCCACGAGTAGCTGCGCGTCGTCATAACTAACTACTTGGTTTATTTCATTACCGTGGGAAAGCTAATGCGCCGCGACCGCCTAGCGTCATCCTCGGAGCCGTCCTTGCAGCTTGCCGGGCTGCTGAGGCCCAGTCGACGGTACCCGAGTGTCGACCTCTTCCCCACGCGCAGCACGTCGCTGTGGTTGTTGTCGGCATCGTCCCCGCCGCTTTTGGGCGTCTTGGGCGGTGGTGGAGTGTCACAGCGTTTGTGCGTGGTCAGCTTTGTCTTGGCCTCAAGTGGGGCGAACTTCTTGAGGGCCAACGGCGGAGGCATAGCATCCTTGAGCAGCCCTGTCTTGAGCTCTTTCTTGAGTTTGTCCGAGGCCTTGGGCGGTGGCAACGCCACGCGTTTCGTCTTGAGAACTTTGCTTTTGGGCGGCACCAGTTGCGGCTGAGCAACGACGGGCGGGGGTGGGGTTGGCTTGAGCTTGAGCTTGCGTTTCGCGGTGGGTTTGGCCCGCTTGCTCTTCTTCTTTGTCCGAGTCAAGTGCAGTGGAATGACGCTCCAGAGCGTCTCCTTCTGCGCGTACTGCGCCGCGATGTAAGTGTACAGCGATGGGTGACCGTCCGACTGCTGGACCCACTCAAGGAGCGGCTGTCGGTCCATGGGCATCGGCACTGCGTAGTCGAGAAGTGTTTGGCCCACAACGAGCCCGAGGTCGAGGAGATGACGAACGTTGTAGTGCATTTTGGCCAACACGCCCATGTCGGCGCCGCAAAAAGACGCTTCGAGCGTAAAGCTATTGGCGACGCCCAGGTCACGGCCCACAACCACCCGCGCCGTGGCTTCACGCCCGCGGTTGACCTGGAAATTGCAGGCGTCGTAGCACACATAACGGTGGCCGGCTGCCGCGAGCAGCTTGGGATAGTATCTTGCAATCGGGTTCGCATGTTTCTTCGAGTCGCAGCCGTACATGAAGACGTTCATCTTACGCGAGTGTCCGTGGAAGTCGCAGTAAAAGACGACCGCCAGCGACTCGATGAGCTGCTTGGCATAGTAGATTGTCGGGTGCAACACACGGCACGGCGTTTTCCACTGTCGGTTTAAGTCGCACGCCGAGAGCCCGCAGCGATTGTTGCCGAAGAAGACGCCGTCGGGGTTAAGCACCGGAATCACCTAACACGTGCATGAGCGCAACTCCCAGTTGTCGGGCGGACGTGAAACACAAACAGGCGCCGGAGCAGCCGCGCCTCCACCGCGTCTGAAACGAGGAAGTCGAGAGTCCCGCGCATGATCCAGCTGGCCTGTGGCTCTCCCGGGTGCACGCGGGCAGTGAGCACGATGTCAAGGCGCTCTTGGGCCGGATACGCAAAGTCGGTGATCGTGAGCAGGTCGCAGTCGAGGCGGCCTTGTGTCTCACAGAGCACAGACCGCCGCACGACGCTGGGCGACTGGAACTGTGGCTGGCGTAGGTGCCACGCGTGGTCGGCCAGCGTGTACGGGTAGCTGTGGGCGATGAGGAATGTGTCGGCCCGATGAGGGAAATCGAGGCTAAAAGTGAGTGTGTGGTAGCAAGACGTCGACGCCGGGTCGTCCGATTTGCTCGGCAGCGGCCACGGGTTGTTATAGTAGCACACTCGGTGCCCCCGCCGACGCCAGCCCATGCCCATCGTCGCGGCGTCCTTAACAGAGTACACCACCGGCAGCAACCCGGCGTTGAAGAGGCTGTCGGGTTTGTACAGATTGATGATGTGAAACGTGTAGTTCTCGCTCGTGTCCACGTTGCTCACGGCAAAGTAGAACCACTGTGTGTAGCCGGCCGTGTGCAGATCAGCGCGCAGCACCAAGTCGTATTCGTACGGACCAATCTGTACGGCTCGCAACAGGTTTCCGCTTTCAAACTCCGACTCGAAAGTGAGCGACGACGCAAACGGCTGGGACGGAGGCACAGGGGTGTACGGGTACCGGTTGGACACGCGGCTGCCGGCGGTAACGCGCCCAGCCGCGAAGCTACTCTGGTAAACGAGTTGCCCGACGGGGGCATTGAGAAAGGCTACCCGCTGCTGCCGCCGCTCCTCCATGTACAGCTGCATCTCGACGTCGTCCGCAAACGACGACGCCACGGGCTCCAGTGTCCATGGACACGTCGGCGACAGCACGTTTCCTGGTGGAGCGAGCACCGGGCTGTCGTAGCGCTCGGGCAGCGGGCGCAGCGGGTGTTTGGGCAGGTGCTTCCCCGACGGACTGGCGTAGACGAACTGGTCGTCTGTGACAACGGCGGCGATGCGGTGCGAGGACAGAATGTCCTGTGGATACGGGTGGCAGGTGGCAATGTCCCGCACGATGGGGTCTGCTTCCTCGGGGGGTGTCCCGCCCACAGCGTCGGCCTTTTCAGAAGGCACGCTAGTGGAAATGCGTGGGGCCTCGGGTGTGCCCTCGAGATCATCCCCGTCGTCGTCTTCGGCGTCCACATCGTCGTCGTCGTCGTCATCAGCGTCGTCGCAATCTTCATCTCCTTCGTCATCGACGTCATCATTGTCCTCAACTTCATCATTTCCGCCGTTGTCATCGACTTCGACGGTTGCCATGGCGTGGACAGATGCGGAGGGAATAATGTTGTCGTCGTCACTCTCTGGGTCTTTGACAGGACTGGGTGTGGACGCGCTGATGGTGCCGACAGAGAGCGACGGGAGCAGTGTTGGCTTGGGCAGCGACTCGGCGTGCAGGCTGCTGTTGCTATTGTTGTTGCTGCTGCTACTGCGATGGCTCGCCGCGCTTGGGTCGAGGCGCAAGCACATGGCATGAAGTAGGTGCCCGAGTTCCGGTGGCATGGCTTTCTTGGCAACGTCGTGTTGGAACTTGCGTAGAATGGCGAGGCCACCGCAGCTCACAATGCTCTCGACACCTTCCTTGGTCGTCATCGTGTGCAGCAGAAACTTGCACGCTTCGATCATCTACGCCGCACGTCATCCTACGCTCGAGTGCCCTGGTGTACAAGGTGTGGCGACCAATCCGCCGTGGAGAATCGGCTCAAAAAGCGCATCGCAGCGCCCACAAAGCCGAACACTGTTCGCGGATTGCTGGCACGCTACGCCATTCTGCCGGTAAAAGGGTCAAGTCCAGTGCTATCGTCACACCTCGGACGATACGAAAACCATAACGATCGCAAATGCCTGGTCCAACAGCCCGATGTCGTCGGGAAAGTTGCGAATACACACGAGGAGCGCTGTCAGTGTCTTTTCGGGCGTCTTGAGCACGTGCGTTTGAATCGTCG
This sequence comes from Achlya hypogyna, assembly GCA_002081595.1. Taxonomy (NCBI): domain Eukaryota; phylum Oomycota; class Saprolegniomycetes; order Saprolegniales; family Achlyaceae; genus Achlya; species Achlya hypogyna. The sequence goes on along the minus strand of JNBR01001471.1, from coordinate 45,262 downwards.
ATCTACGTAAGCGGCACAAAACTTCGATGGTTACGTGGAGCATCTCGGGTGGGTTGCCGTGTGTGGTGCAGAGCGCTAGCATCGTCTCGAGCGCTGGCATATTGACCAACGCAGGCAGCTCCTTGGGGTTCTTCGCAACACTTGCCTAATGGCTTGTTAAGGAACCTAGAGCCGTATACCGTCGTACAAGGACACGAAAGAGAGCGAGAGCTAGTGCTGGCGCGGTGCTGTGCTCTGCAGCCACCCGCAGCAGCGTGTCACTCGTGCATGCGGGCAGCGGCAAGTACGGCGTCAGATCCATCGCGTGTTCGCTGGCATGACGCGTCACTTGGCACAATATGTGGCACGTTGCCAGTAGCGTCTCGGTGGTGTGCGTCCGATGGCTCGTCGCGAGGCCCTTGAAGAGAATGGCGAGAAGGCCTTCATGCACCAGTTGCACGAGCACAGGCGGCTCCTTGGATATGCGGAAAATAAGAACAGTGAGGATGCGCTCGATGTCGGGTGGCAGCGGCGTCGCTGCAAGCAGCGACAAGAGGGGCTTGATGCCCTTGGCCTGGACGATGGCGGCGCCCATGCCCGCGAGGTCACACATGATGGCGAGTGTGTGGCAGCCGGACTTGACCAGATCAAGGCGGGTGGGGTGCTTCTGGACCATGTCAAGGATGAAGGTCATGGCGCCAGCTTGCTGGATCGTGTGGCAGTTCTTTTTGTGGCCAACGATGATACTCGCGAGGGTGTCGAAAGCGAAAGCGACGAGGTCAACGTTGCGGGTGTGCAGCTGCAGGGCCGCGAGGATCACAGGTAGCCCGATGCCGATGTGGTGCTGGTTCTCCGCAAGCTCCGAGAGGTTGGAGAGGGTCCCGAGCACGGACCGCAGTAGCTCGGCGTTCGTTTTGTGTGCGTCGATGCAGCGCAGCAGTGTGTGCACACCACCGTGCGCGCTGATATTAGCTTTGACGCTTCGGTTGTTGAAGGCGAGCGTCCAGAGCAAGTCGCACGCCGCCTCGAGCAGCTCGTCGTTGGCCATGTGCGTGTGCATCGCCTGGAGGATCAAGAGCAACCCTGCACTTGCGATCTCAGCTTTTTTGTCCTCGGTGCGCGAGAGGATCGAGAGCACGCCGCAACAAGTCTTGATCGTGTTGGCGTCGGCGGCGTACTCGACGATGCGGTTCAGGAGCGATTGGACGCGCGACATGGCCCGGGCATGGGCGGCGACCGATTAAATCTCCCGGTGAAACTACAGATTATTTTTGGCAGAATCTGACTTTGCCGTTCAGTTTGCATTGGCGGTCAGCGTCGCCGCCACCGATCGCCCTGTGGCCGCTGAGCTGGCCTTTGATCACGTGCGCATGAGGCTTGTGCAACTTGGAGAATGGCAGACAAGTACAGTATTGTTTAGTACTACACAACATGGAGACATGGTATGGCACTACGGTGTCGGGGGGGCAGCGCGTGGGACGGCAAAAAGCAACGAGAAGATGTCAATGCCGTCTTCACCATCGTCACTCAGGAACGGGAGCCAGTCACTAGATGCGTCGTCATTTGGAGCTACGCGACTGTCGTCGTTTGCTCGGGGCACTGCGACTGCGGGAGCGCCACGCAGAAGATTGAGGCGCACGGTGGCTGTAACTACACCGAGAACGAGCATCGACGCGAGCACGGTAACCTTCATGGTCTTCTACTGCCATCCTAGAGAGACGAACGACGATAACTCCTTCGAAAATGGAAGGTTATTCGACTCGATAAATAAGCAAATTACGCTGGAGGCGGCGCGTGGACGCCCTCGACGTGGAATTGAAAGGTGGAGCTCCGGTCCGAGTCAAATAGCATGTGGCATGTCGTTTCGAGCACGGGGATATTGTTGTCGTCGTCGTCAGCGGCGACGTCGGCAGTTGCTTCGTGCAGCGCGGAGATGCGGCCAACGGTGTTGAACATCGATAGCAAGTGCGGCTGGGCCGTCGTTTGGAACACCGAAAGAGGCAGCGTTGCCTCGAACGACTCGCGTGCCGTCGGTGACCGGTTGGACGGGTAGGCCGCGAGCAGCGACGGCTTAGTCGTCGTCTCCAGCTCAGCGAGCTCCCGACGCGACCGCGCCGCGCGAACTCGGTACACGACAACAGCAAGGACAGCGACGAATAGCGCGGCGCCACAGAGGCAGTAGTACAGAAGAGTACTCGAGGCGTCTGCTGTGGCAACAGCGCCAGACGTCATGCTTGTTGTGACTGTGGGCGTGGGGGGAACAACGACGGCCGTCGAGCCATTGGCGGCAGAGGCCATTGTAGCTGTTGCGAGCGGGCAGTCGACTGCACCCGTGGGGCACTCACCTGAGCTGTTGCGTTGGAAACAAAATGTCGCGGTCGTGGACGCGGCAAGGCAAGGAGGACATTCGCCAGCGATGCGATCGCACGACGTACCACTTGGTTGGCGCGCACACACCGTGACGCGACACACACTGGCGTCTCCAGTGAGTGCGCGCACAGCCATGTCCTCGCCGGTACGGGATGTGCTACTCCTGGCACGTAAGCGCTTGGGTGCGGCCAACGAGGCCATTGAAAGACTGCCGGCGTTCTCCATGCGTTGGTGTGGCTTCTGCAGTGACACGTGGTTGCCAGAGTGGCACCAAATCGGAGCAGTCCCGAATCCGGCATTGTTCGCACTGTTCGAACCCAGCAGATGCGGCTTCCTCGGCGACGACGCGCACAGTGACCTGGCTGCCAGACCAGGTCATTGCCCGGCCACAACTGGCCTGAGCGCCACCCAGCTGCCGTCATCTCCACACAACCGGTCTCACAAACTTTATTGCGAGGTGAAGCCTCCATGCGTGCACAAGGTAGTGTGCGGTGCATTGGAACTTCGTTTTCGATGATACTGGTCAGTCACCGTACACGAACACATTCACTGGGAGAGAATACTTGTTGGGAAGCATTACAAGCTGCGGTAGATAAAGACGAACACGGCGACAAGGATGAGAAGAATCTGAAAGATGAAGACGGGCGACAGCATGGACATGGGGTTGCTTGCGCACTCGACGCAGAGGCTGTCGTAGTTGGCGGCGAGCTCGGCTTCGTCGACCTGTTTGTCGCACTTCTTGCACGACGCGAGCACAATCTCCTTCTTCGCAGGGGCCGCTGCAGCGGGGGTAGCGGCGTTCGAGGCGGCGGCCTCCTCGGCCTCCTTGCGCTCGCGCTCCGCCTGGAGCTGCGGCCCGCGAACGAGGTTCAAATACAGGAAGAGGAGCGGGTTCATGGCACGGGCAAACGCGGATTGGCAGTCATCCGAAGATGGCTGTTGGTAATGCCTTCCGGATACGAGCATCGGTATCCGGTAGACAGGCAACAATGTTGAAGTTGGTGGGAGAGGAGCGGTGGCGTTTTGAAGCGGCGATCACCCGCATGCCAACGGAGACGCTCCTAAAGCCCCATCGATACCCCATTGCTGAAGTGAGCGTTTGCGAATGCATGGGCAGTGATGGCTCATGGGGCATCGGTCCATTCTACCTGGAATAGTCTGGCTGAGAAGCCGTGACTCGACCATGGCCATTGATGGCTTCTTTGTTCACGTTGAAATGCTTCTAGACAGCGTGGATAACGAGAGCGGTGGGTTGCAGCGAGCGTCAAGCTCCTCTGACTCTAGCGCGCGTCAGCTTTCCCCGAGAGAAGGCAGCTGCTGAAGTCGCCATCGTTGGCCTCGAGAGCTGATCGCGCTGCCATCGCTCCACACGTCGTCAATCAACACGCATATCACTAGCTTACCGCACCACTTCCCGCGATGGTGACAGCTGCTCAGCCAGCGAAAGCACCAAGGCGTCTAGGTGAAAATACGACTGAAAAATTACAATAATAGATTTATAAGCCTGACTGCTATGCATGCCGGCGTCGTTTTGGCGTCGCCTCCGAGTCTTCGTCGACGCTTTCGTCATCGGGAAGCGACGGCAGCGGCGTGAGGCCTCCGACCTTGACCACTTGCGTGTTGACGGCTCGGTTGATGAGCGCCAAGTCCTATAACACCGTAAGTGCTCATTTCCGGAGCGAGATGCACCCGAGCCGGGCTCTCCCCAAACGCGTACAGCGCGTGCGTGCGCGGCGTCACGGCCGTGCGCGGCTGGCGCACCTGCCGCAGTGGCGAGATGTAGAGGTTCGAGCTGAGGACGCGCTTGGGCGACGAGCGCTGCGATGGTCGTGGCAGCGACTGAATCTCCGCGAGGCTTGCAATCTCAGCGGGCGGCTGCGCCGCGTGATTGAGGATGCGCTCGACGGCGGCAGTCGCGGCCTCGGCGATCACATCGTTGTCCGAGACGGCGTGCGGCAGCGCCGTCACGAAAGGCATGACGGCGTCGGCGGCCGCCTGTTGGCGTTCATGGAGCTGGAACTGCAGCAAGAAGCCCTTGAGCGTTGGGATGAAGCACCGGTTGTAAAACTTGATCACGTCGCCCTTGACTCCGTGGTCCAGCGGAATCTCGCGAATGATGCTGCTTTTGGCAGCCGCGGGGTACGTGCGTTTGTACGCGTCCGTCACGCGTTTGAACGTCACCTCGGGCACAACGCGGTTCACTTTGCACACGCCGTAAAAGCTGCAGAGAATGAGGTGGTCGAGGTGGCGGTTGCGAAGAAGCTCTTGGTGGTTCGAGATGCACTCCTTGACGCACGTCCACACCTGGTTCAAGTAGACGAGATCGAGCGCCAGGTGTGTCCCGAGGGCGTGGATGCGGTTGGCCGCAAGGGCCAGCACCTTGCGGAAGAAGAGTTGAAGGAGGCAGAAGCGGTTCTCGACTGCCGTGGAGAAGAGAGCGTACAGCCCCGAGTGGCTCTGCCACACCAGCGAGTCGAGCACCGTTTGCTCCAGGTCGCGCATGTGCCGCTTGAGCTCGCTTGGCAGCGCCGGTGCGCGCTTCACAAAGCTCTCAAGCACCTTGCCAAAGTCGAAGGCCGACACGTCAACCGTGGTGAGTATTTGCGGAAACGCCAACGTCACGAGGCTGTGCGCCTTGAGCACCACCTCCATGCTGCACGCAAACAGCGCCTTATGAAACGCCACGTTGCTCAGGAGTGACGAAAAGTCGGTCGTCTGCAGACGGATGGCCTCCGCATCTAGCAGCGCCTCGAGCACCTTGTAGAAGAGCCCGACGCCCATGTGCTTGGTCTTGCCGAGGCTGCCCTCGACCTGCGATGGCGGTGGCTGCGTGGTGCCGAGCGGTAGCAGCAGCCGCGCCGACGGCCGGGGCAGCGTCGTGAGCTTCTTCGAGAGGTCGTCGACGAGCCCTAAGACCAGTTCCTTGCACTGCGGCGCCTGCAGGCAGTTGGCAAGGTACTGGAGCAGCTTTTCTGATGGCGCAGCCGGCAGGTTGGCCAGCGTGCCGCGGATCCAGTTGTTCGTTTCAACGGCCGCCGTCACGGGCGTCTGCGCCACAAGTGGCGACCGCTTCGGCAGTAGCGGCGACTTGGCCGACGATGGCAACTTCGCCGGTGGTAGCTCTGCCTGCCACTGCCACGCCTGCTCGAACGACGACGTATTCTGGCCCACGGGCAAAAGTGGTGCTGGTGTGGGTTTGACCTCGGGTGGCGGTGGGCCGATGAGCGACTGCTTAAGCGCGGGGTCGGCAAAGACGCCCTCGTCCAAGTCGTACACATGGCAAACTACGGTCGCCAGGTAGTGCGCCTCGAGCTGCGCGACGTTGCGCGGGAGGTAAGCCTCGTTGAACATGGTGCTTCCGAGGGCGTAGCTCTCGGCGGGGGCAGACGCTAGTACGCCTGCAGCTTCCAGCGCCTCAATTTCCTTCTCGAGCTTGGCAATGGCTTTTTCGACGTCACTGCGACTGACCTCGGGCTTGGCGATGAGCCGCTCGAGGATCACGTGCGCCGACTGGCCGTGCGGGCTCCCGAGGGAGCTGAGCGCTGCGGCGATTTCTGCCTCGACGGACCGCACGTTCACCCTCGAGATGACGAGCTGGAGGACGGAGAGGAGGAGGTAGTAGAGCTCACCGAGGCCAGCGTTTGCCATGTGCAGCCGTGTCCGGACGATGAGGAAAAGGAGCCAGCCGGCCTTGAAGAGTTGTTGCTTGCGTTGGCTGATTTCGGGCCCAGCGTGCGCAACCCAGAGCTGTTCATACTTGGCGAACAAAATAGTCGCGATTGTTAAGCGCTCCTTGAGCAAGTTGGCCCGCGTGAGTAGGTCCGGGCTCAAGTCAAGAATAAGCATATTGAACAGGCCAGTAAAGCTTGTAAGAAAGGCACTGAGGCCAACGCCGCAGCCAGCTAGTAGATCGCGGAGTGTGACCTCAGCTGGCAACGGTCCGGTCTCAGCGCGTCCATTTTCACGGTCACGTGCCCGCTCGAGCTCATGACCAGTGAGAATGGCAAAGAGGGCAGCCATTGCCCACATATTGTCCTGTGTTTTTGGGGTGGTGGCGTCTACAGATCCCTCGCCTGATGGCTCGTCTGGCGCCTGTTGTGCCAGGTGCAGGTGCTCCTGCTGCGCGACGGACACCTTGATGACGTCCAGGAGCTTCTGAGCTCGAGAGAGATGCGCTTCGTCCAGACGCGCGAGGACGGCGCGGAGGCCGTCAATGTCTTGGAGCCTCATGGGGAGATGGCGTTGCCAGGCGCTGGACCGCAGAACCAACTTGAATGAGGAACCCGCGCTGCTCATTGGCTGAAATCCCAGAAAAAAGGTGGGAAAGTGGACCACACTAAACGCACGCAACTCCCGCTCTCCGAAGCCATGTCCCGCACCATGCTTGTCGCTGCTACTGGCACATCAATGCCCATCACTTGCATCGGGGCACCTTGCGACACCAGCGTCGCGTTGATTTACTGCAAATGAAAGGGAACTCTGGTTCTGTGTTGAACGCTGCCCACTTTTCCATGGAGACTGTTCTTGTATACACGGATGCCACTAGCAAAACCTCAGCAATTCCCAACATGGCTAGTGCTGGTTTTGAAATAACCTTTCTAGTTTAGTCGAGACGAAAGTTTCACCTGTGGAACGAAAACAGCTTTAAATCCACAAGCAATGCCTGTCAATAAAGGACGAAGTTCTTCAGGAATTCTCCCGCTTGTATTTGGTCATTCGTCCATGCTAATTCAATCGAATCATCATGGACTCACAGACCTTAGAGCCTTATTTCCGTTGGAGCAGTCGCATTTGGAAACTCCATGAGCTTTTTCATTTTCATGCTGCCATCGAGAATGACTTCCTTTGCATCCTTCACAGACCTTCCACGAGCCTCTTTTGGTGAGATTCCTGGTAATCAGGAACTAACTTAATCTGGAAAAACGCTCCTGAAATCTCGCCCAGGATTTGCGTATACTCTCATCAAAAACTTCGTCATGAAGCCCATCCATCCTGCAACCAGCAAACGAGCTTTGAACTGTAGCCACACCTGTCCTCTCCTGTAGCATGTGTGACTGTCCAGTCTAACGTTATCGTTCAGAATTTCTCATGAGCTTTTAGGGAGCATCACAAGAGTTGCGTCTTTTTATCCATTGTCATCCAACAAGTTCTGGATATCCGAATCATCCGGAAAAAGCCGCCTCCAAAGCGGATATTTAAATTTCAAATGCGCGTTTCCAGCCATAATCTGACCTTTTGCGCAATAAAACGCACCGCGGTGGTTTGTCTTGCGTTTTGTATGGAAAGGCAAAAATCCTATGATTAAAAACGTGACCGGGATCGTGGCATAAGCCAAAGATGGCCGAGAATGTCCAAGTCTTCTGCCGCGTTCGCCCGCCGAATGCCAGGGAGATGGTGGGCGGCGCAGCCCGACGCTGCGTGACCGCGGACTTGACGGAAGGCCAGAGTCTCGTGCTGGCTTCAGCAGTACAGAAGAAGGAGCAGCCGCGCAACTTCTACTTCGACCGCGTCTTTGGCGAGCGCAGCTCACAAGAGCAGGTCTTTGAAGTCGTTGGGCGGCCTATCACGACAGCTTGCCTTGAAGGCTACAATGGCACAATCTTCGCGTATGGGCAAACGGGCAGTGGTAAGACGTTCACGATGCTGGGCGAGGAAGGCCACAGTGAAAATCGCGGCCTTGTACCCCGCGTGCTCGAGTACCTCTTTGAGAAACGCGACGTGCGCGAGGGCAGCGCCGAGTTCGAGGCGACGTCTACGATCGAATACAAGTACATTTGCTCCTTCCTCGAGATCTACAACGAGCGCGTCTACGATCTTCTGGACGGCACCACTTCTGAAGCGGGGCTCAACCTCCGCGAAAACCACGTCAAAGGCGTTTTTGTCGAGGGCCTCAAGGAAGCAGTGGTCGAAAACGCGCAACAGGCCACAGAGCTTATGAGTATCGGGACACAAAACCGCCACGTCGGCCATACAAGCATGAATCGCGAAAGCTCCCGCAGCCACAGTGTGTTCATCTTGCAAATCCACTCGAAGGAGACCACAGCCAACGGCCTCATCAAGAAGCGCCAGGCGCGCTTCAACCTAGTGGACCTCGCGGGCTCGGAGCGGCAGAAGAGCACCGAGGCTGCCGGCGATCGGTTGAAGGAGGCCGGTAACATTAACAAGTCGCTTTCAGCGCTCGGCAACGTCATCATGGCGCTCTCGGAGCAAGCCGTTGGAAAAACCCGCCACGGTACCTATCGCGACCGGCGCCATGACACTCACCCGCTCTCCTAGTTCACTACCGCGACTCGAAGCTCACGTACTTGCTCAAAGACTCTCTCGGTGGCAACTCCAAGACCTTCATGATTGCCGCGCTATCGCCCGCGGAAGACTGCATGGGCGAGACACACTCAACACTCAAGTTTGCCCAGCGCGCCAAGATGATCAAGAACAATGCGTTCATCAACGAGGACACGTCCGGCAACGTGTTTTTGCTTCAAGAGGAGATCAAGCGCCTTCGGCTGCAGTTGCAACAGGCTGGCGACCACAGCAACAACAACCACCATCCCGAGCACCAGGCCCCCAGCTCGTACAACCCGTTCTCGGAGCTCAACGATAACCCGCTGCCCGTGGACTGCGACCCAGCCGTCGACGCCCGCTTCCGTGAGCTCGAGAACACGCTCAGCAACATCGTGGACGAACATTCGACTCAAAAGCGCGCCCTCGAAGTGCTTCAGCTGCGTGACGGCCACTACCGTGAGCTTTGTGCGCAACTCAAGCGAAAGACGCTGCACCTGCGCTTCCTGCTCAAGCTCCGGGCCGACCGCGAAACCAACGTCGACCATATTGAACGCATCCAGCAAGAGCTGGAGTACAATCCGTCCGCAGACGCCATTGAATGGCGCCTCAAGCACGACGAAATGGAGCGAATCTATCTCGACCTCCAGGAAGAGTACGCAGCGCTCCGCGATGCCTCCGCAGGCGGGCCCCAGGCTGACGAGGCCGCGCGCTTGCAGCAGATGCATTTCGACGTTGCCAAGCAGCTGTCGCTCGTGATCAAGGACAAGCACGCGCTGCAAGCCCGCCTTGGGAGTGCCGAAGAGCCGCAGCCCCCAACCACGGACGGTACCACGCTCGCGCTCGAAGCACAGCTAGCGCAAGCCCACGCGCTGCAGTCGCTCGCCGAGGACGAGCGCGCCAAGACCTTGCTGGATGCGCTGCGGCTGCGCGAGAAGCTCCAGAGCCACGAACTCAAGCTCGCGCTACAACAAGACCTCGTGGGCGACCTCGAGCAGCAGATTTCGCTGCTGCAAGAGATGCTGTCGGCCGAGCGCACAAACCGCGAGGCGGCGACGGCTGCACTGCGCCGCGCGCACGCTGACGAAGTGCTCCAGCTCCAGCAGCAGCACCTGCAGAACGAGTTTCGTCTTGCGACCATGGCCCAGCATGTGGCCGGCGCGGCTAACGTCGAAGCGCAGTGGATCGACCGTGAAGCGGCGCTCACAGCGCAGCTTGCAAGTGCACAAGAGAGCATCCGCGACCTCACTCACCAGGTCAGCGCCTTCTCGAGCGAGAGCCAAGCGCTGCATGGCGCCGTGCGCGAAGCATCGGAGCGCGAGGTGGCGCTCGCGGCCCGCGCGCAGGAGCTGGAGGCCGCTAAGACTGCGCTGGAGGTTGCGAAGGCTGATCTCGAGGCCGTTGCTGTCAAGTACCTCGAAGCACTTGACGCCAAGGACGACGCGCTACAGGCAGCCATCGGTGACAGCGAACAGCTCGCATTCGCGCTAGCCGAGGCCAAGGCCGCGGCGGTGGCGGCGAACACGGCGCTCGCGGTAGAGCAGGCGGCGCGGCGTGAGGAAACGACCAAAGCAACGCAGACGGCGGACGACCTGCGCACGGCACTTGCGAAGGCTGTTGCCCTCGAAGTGGCCAAGGCGGAAGCGGACATCACGCTGCAGGAGTTGCAAGCGGCATCAACGCGAGACCGCGAGGTAGCGGACGCACAGTCGACGGAGCTGCGTGAAGCGCTGGACGCCAAGGACGACGCGCTCCAGGCAGCGATTGGCGAAAGCGAACGCCTTGCGTTCGAACTTGCGGAGGCTACCGCCGCCCTAGCCGCGACAGAAGCGCGACTAGCGGCCGCCGAGAGTGTCGGTGCGGAAGCCTCCGCAGACGTGGCGCGTCTCATGGCAGAGCGCGACGATCTGGCTACCGCGAAGAGCGCACTTGAGGCGTCGTTTGCCGAACTGTCCGCCCGCGAGAAATCCGATCACGCGGCGTTCGAGGCGCAGCTGAACGATGCCCGTGAGGCCGCCGATGCGCAGGAAGACAAGCTGCAGGCAGCGCTCGGCGAAGTCGACCGCCTCCGCTACGAACTTTCCGAAACGCTCAAGTTGCACAGCGAGCGCGAAGACGAGCTCAAGACGACGCTGGCCGCAGCGACCGCCGCCCGCGACGCCGATGTCGCCGCCCTGGAGGTGCAGCTTGCAGCACAGGCCACAGCCACGGAGACCGTGCAAGCCGCGCTGGACGAGATGACTGCCAAGCACAGCGACGTGATGGCGCAGCTAGCGGACACCGTGCAGCAGCGCGACGAAGCGAACGCAGCCCTAAGCGCGCTGCGGGCGGACGCGGCCGCGACGGAGGCCACGCTGCAGGATGCCCAAGGCGATGTCACGCGGCTCGACGCGGAGGTGCAGGCAGCAACTGAGCGCGAGGCGGCAGTGGCTTGCGCACGCGACGAGCTCGAAGCCGCGCTCGCGACAAGCGAAGCAACGCTGGCCGCGACGGTGGCGCGCACGGACGCTGCAATCGCAGCGCTGGAGCAAGCGGTGCTCGACGCCGAGGGCGAAAAGATAGTTGTGACCAACCTGCTGGCACTCTCGACAGAGGAAAAGGCGTCGCTCAAGACTGCTGCAGCCGCCCGCGAGGATGCGCTCGTAGCCGACGTGGAGGCACTTACACGCCAGGTGGACGAGACACGCCAGTACAACGACGTGCTCAAGAGTACGCTGCAGCTGGACAAGGACGAGTTCACGGCGCAGATTGTGGCGCTCGAGACGGCAGTGGCGGCCGCCGAGGCCAAGGTGCCGCCACTCGAAGCGGAGCTGGAGGTGTTGCGAACGGAGATGGAGGCGGCGACCGCGAGTGGCATCGCGGCGCTGAAGGACCAGCTGCGCACCGACATGGAGAAGCTCGCGGCCGACCGGAAGCGCTGGAAGTACAAGAACGAGCAGGTGATGCTGAAGGCGATCGAGAGCGAGTACGCGATGAACCAGGCCAAGCGCGAGAATGACCGGCTCGTCGAGGACATGGCCGAGCTGCAGAGCCGGCTGGAGGCGCTGCTGGAAGAGAAGGAGCAGCTTGTGGGCCACCACAACGCCAAGCAGAAGATCCAGCATCACATCAAGGTCAAGGAAGACAACAACCGACTGCTCAGCGACCTGCGGGCCATGACGGACGAGAACTTCAAGCTCAAGAAGCGCATTGAGAAGCTCGAAGTGTACGTCGCACCCGACGCCGAGATGGTGGCCGCCCTCGGCAGCCCGCTCAAACGCCAAAAGTCGCTCACGATGATCCCAGCCGAAAGCCCCATGCGGGGCAAGCGGCCTCGCCCGTAGCGCATATCTCCAGGCAACACAATCTTTTTATCGTTACATGGTATCAGGCCTCCAGCAATGCAGCGAGGTCCGCTGCCCGTGGTCGCTGCGTCGGGTCCAGTTGCAGGCAGCGCGCCACGACGACTGGCGTGCCCACGCCCAGCGTTTCGAGCAGGCGCCCGCAGAGGTAGATGTCCGACGCCGGCGTCGCTGGAACGGCCGCAGTAACCTCGGGTGCCGCCTCCTCCGCGACCACCGCCGGTGCCTCGCCGACTGCGTGGCTGTAGATAAAGCCTGAGAGCTTGGCGCGGCCGTCTGCTGTTACCAGCACGTGAGCGGGCGTCACGGCGTTGTGCACGATCGGCGGTACCAGCGCGTGGAGGTAGGCGATGGCGTTGACAACGTCGGCGGCGAGGCGGCGCTTGGTGGCTGCGCAGGGTGGAGCGCGCTCCAGAAGCCGCGCAAGAGAGCCGTGCGGGGTGTACTCGAGCACGACGGTGAGGTCCAGTAGCAGCGGCGACGCCACGAAGCCTACGAGCCCGACGACTGCGGAGTGTTGCAGCCGGGCAAGCGCCACGACTTCGCGCACGGAGGCGGCGACGGCGCGCGTGTCGTGGGCGTGCGTGGGTGCAGCCACCTTGACGCTGACTTTGGTGTGGCGATGCGAGCCGAGGTACACGATCTGGCCGTCGACCGTCGCCTGCAGGCGCAGCTTCTTGATGCTGCAGGTGTCGAGCTTGAAGGCGGCGACGTCAGGCGCCAGCAGCGGCTCGCCGATGACGCCCATGTCATTGCCCATCGACAGCGGCACACAGTACTCGGTCGGCTCATCCTCAATACCCGAATAGGCCGAGCTCGCACAGGTGGCGGCAGACCCTGATCGCGGGCGCACGCCGCTGAAGAGGCGCTTGAGGAGGTACATGTAGAAGACAGCGAGAAAGCAGAAGCCGCCGAGGATGAGCAGCAGCTTGCTCAGGAGCGCTACAAACGGTCGGCGATGCCGGGGAATGGGAGCGTACTGCCTTCGGGCACGCCGCTCGCGCCATTGTCGACCACGTCGGTGACACAAACTGTGGTGCGGTTGAGGAAGCGTCGGGTGCCGTAGCAGTAGCCAGTCAATGGGAGGGCGGTGGAGCCGAGTACCAGCGTCGAGAGAGCGCTGAGCTGGAGGTACGTGGCTTGCGTCACGTCAAAAATAGTGATGGGGTTGCCCGAGAGGTCGCTAGCGACGTCGATAAGCCTTGAACCTCACACCGAGAAAACAAACAGAGAGGTTAGTGACGGCGGAAATTCGGGGTTAACGAGCGCTGTAAGAAAATTGTTGCGGAGCGATCTAGAGGAAGTGCAACGGGCTGCAGCGGGAAGACAATGGTACAGGAATGTGAGGTTACTGAAGCTGCGTGCGAACGAGACGGACGAGATATGGTTGTTGCTCAAGTCCCTAGGCGGTGGGAGTGAGCTTTCGCGCTGTCAGCTCTGGTGGCTACAGGGTGCGCAGTGCCGTGAGGTGCTGGAGATTGGCTAGCGACCCCATCTTGTTGTTGCTGAGGTTCCTACCACAAGCAGCTTGGATGCAAGGCGTGACATCGGACGTACAAGAATGTCAGCTGCGCCGCGACTGCCGATACATCGGAGATGAGGTTCGAAGAGAGATCGCTATCACACTCGTTAGCTCTAATGTCGAGGTAATTGACGGGGAGCGTACACCTCAAAGGCGTCGGTGGGTAGGGAAGTCGCGTCGGAGATGCGAAGGCCCGAGGCATTGAGAGTAGCACCGATGATGGGCACGACGACCGTGTAGTTGCCCGAGATAACACACGCCGCCCCGGCTTTGGCCTCGGGGCAAGTCGCAAGTAGTGTCGCGCCGGCGTTGACGACGCTTACAAGCGCGCCAATATTGAGCAGGCGCCTCCAGACAATCATGCAAAAAGAAGAATGCAGCTTGTGAAGGTGAGCTTGCTGGTGCCAGCAGCATCACCTCTCATAACGCATAGGGCGCTGCCGGTCGTGGGTGACACGATCACGCGGCTGCACCCAACGAGGACAGGCCAGCGGAAAGAATTTGTATTCGAGAGGTACGCAAGGACAGCCCGTTGGAGGCACCAGTGCTGGGTTCAAGTAGCCCCTTCGGAATCCCTGTTGTGCACAGTACATGTGCCCAACCAGCGGAGATATGACATACTGTCCGTCACTCATTCAGCACGTGGGTCCTGAGTCCGCTAGGGTATCAGACAAGCAATTCGCATCTCGGCTCGTGGAAGTTGCTGGAGGCCGAGTTTATTGCTCTCGATTCCGCTGCAGACTGTGTCGGTGGGTCGTGCAAAGTTGCCTGGCGTTCGTAGTGTTCGTAATGGCACCGGTGGCGCCTATGTGCAGTTACTGAGCCCTCTTGGCATAGAAAGCGCGAGTTCAAGAACGCAGCAGGCTGCTCGAGGACGCGAGGATGCCGCGAGATCACTGGCGTGCTCAGACCTCTATCGTCATCCGCTGCAGTGGATAGGCTCCTGGTGTCATGGGTTCCAAATTGCCATAGCCCTTAAAAGTTGATATTTCGTTGGCGGTGCAAGTGCAAGCCAGGCACGAGGAACGTCCCACGAGGCACAATGATGCGGGCTCGCCAGCTGACCGGATTGCATCGAACTAGTTGTCCCTTGCAGAGCATTTTTGAAAGCAGTAGTGATTTTGTGGTAAGTTTCCACTCCTGAACATTGATGATATTGAACAAAATTCAGAGATGGAGGAGGGTGGACACATGAGTACAAAATACATAATCTGTCCACACAACCCATGGCTAGAAGAATAGTTTCTTGAGTGCACTGGAAATCAATTTCCATTTCACTCCAATATGCGAATCCTCTTCGCATCAGCATCAAGCACAGAACTAAAATTGATGTCTGCATGAGGCTCATAAGTTTACAGCGCTGCGGACACTGGATGAGCCCTCTGAGTGTCATGTGGACCTGCCTTTAAACGCACCTTCAAAAAGGGTTTTTCGGCGAGGCCATGTTCATCGACAAGAACGAGCCCGACCAGGTACACGGAAGCCTTCCCAATCAAACAAAAACGCCGACCACCCGTGTCTTCTGCATCGAATCCATTGGCGATACACAAATGCCATTTTAAACACAACTGTTCCTACGGCCTGCGTTTTCGTCAGCTGCTGGCACTGGTGAGGGCGTTAAGAAGCACAGCCGCGACCGACTCACTCGTCGGCCTGTCGTCGGGGTTGGGCAGCAGGCAGTTTGTCACCAAATCCTGGATGTACTGCGGCATCGGGTCATCTTCGTCGCAATCCAGCTCTTGAAAGAAGCGACCAAGCAAATACACGTCTGAGGCAGCACGTCCATCGCTACCGACCGTACAGTGCGTCAAGCCGCCCAACTTGATGTGCCACTTGCTCGAAACCCAGGCATTATCGAGGCTAATCTCGTGGTGCACAATGTTCTGGCTGTGAAGATAGGCCACAGCTGAGGCGACTTCTAGCGCCATGCGTGCCTTGGAGGTCATCATTGCATTGCTGGACGTCCAGTGCAGGTACCGACTCAGCTCTGGGTCCCGCAGCACAGCGCTCACTGAGCCGTACACCATTGGCTCCGTTACAAGTGTCAGGTCCAGCAGCGACGGCGAGGCTGCGAACCCGATAAAGCCAACGACGTGCGGATGCGAGAGGGTCGCCAACACGGTGATCTCATGCACGAGGGCCGCCAACCGCCGTCGCGTCTCCGCCGACGACGCAGCCGGCGCAAGCACTTTGGCGTCGACGCGCTCCGAGCCGAGCCGCGTGGCGTACACGGTGTACGTACGGGGTGGTGCCGCAAGCTTGAGTTTCTTGAGCGCGCTGGTCTGAATGCGCTGGGGCTCAAGTGGTGCCAGCTGCGCCACGAGGGCCGTCGTGTCCACGGAGACTGACAGGGAAATGCGGTACTCCACGGGAATGTTGTCCTCGACGCGTGAGTAGTTGGAGCTCAGCCGGGTGTCGCGGTAGTACAGCGGGGGCGGTGGGCGGCGGCAGTACCGGCGCCGAACGAGCACGAGGGCAAGGGCTGCGATCGCGACCGCGCAGAGGACGACAAGAAGCACGCCGTACGTGGCTACGATTCGATTCATGTGAGTTGGGTGAAGGGAAGGACTGCAGACTTGAAAGGAATGCGGTGCCGGGGGAGGCGGCGTCGAGGACGCAGACGCGGACGTGCTGAAGGAGTCGCGTTGTAGCGAAGCACTGCGCAGTCGTTGACACGTTGGTAAGGTTAAGCCTTGGCAACGCAAGTAGCGCAGTGTACACAGCTTCGGTAACCTCGAACGCTGCGATCGGGTTGTGGGATACATCTCTACGCAGCTAGGTTCGCCGTTGGAGCAGCAGACTATGATGTGTACAATTGCGCTAGTTGCGGTGGAAAGGAAAGGAGTCGGAGTTCCGTGATAGCATTACGCGCCACATTCCTAGAACCTCGTCGCTAAGAGATCGTTGCGGCATGGTCGTACAATTCAATGAGGGTCTCAAGTTGGGCGAAGTCTTTGTCCGATGGAAATCCATTTAGAGCGTTGAAGCTCACGTCGCTGTCATCGAAGATCAGTGCCTGATACATACCACAGGTGCTTACAGCGACTGCAGGGCGGGCAGCGAGGTCAGTGCGTCGATGGAAATGAGGGCGTTGTGGCTCAAGTTGCTACAATGAGCTGAGCGGCACCATCAGCAGTAGCGAACACATACAGTCGCTGTACCGAGGTGTTCAACGCCCGATAGATCACGGATATGTTGTTGTTCGAAGCGTCGCTAGCCAAGCGCGGTAACTATTCGCCACCTCGATGGCAACGTACATGGATGTGGCAGAGGGCGGTAGTCCCTGAATGATCTCGATGCCCGTATAGCTGACGGACACATTGTCGGTCATCGGAAGCTGCAGCAACGTGCCGTTGGTGAAGGCCACGCTTCCGTTGCCGAAGAGCGTGGCCCCGGGAGCGGCTGCGGCGATGGCGCAGACGACGGCGAGGACAGCGCGGCGCATCTCGAAGTGGAGCACTCGCGTATCACCGGCGCGTCCCACTCTTTGCCCTTTGGCAATCCCCATCCGTCGTCGACCAATCAGCGGCCAGTCCGCTTGAACCAGCGTGGGCTCCTTGGGCTTCGAGGCCGCCAGAAAGTCGTTGAAGAAGGCGGCCGGACCGGCGTCTGATTCAAGCTCGGCCGCCTCGCTGGTCACTCCAACACGTCGCTTCCGAAAGATCAATCGAAATTCTCTCGATATCAGGGCGACAGTTGCATGAATGGCAATGTTGCCCTGCAATCTGGCATCGATTGCGCCGCCGCAGCGTTGCCATGACTCTGAAACATAGGCACGTCCGAAGCACGGCTGTGGGTTTCCAGTAATCATGTTCCACCAGAGAAGCTCTCGGCAGCAGCTAACACGATTAGACATTGAGCTTTGAAGGCATAGTTGAAATGCTTACAAAATGTGTTGAAAATGATAACAAATTGGAGGTGGGAAATGGACATAACAGAGGTTCTGCAAGAGACCAAGACTGATGTGTATTCGGGTCATTTTAAGACCATGTGCACCTCGACACCTGCGTCGCACGTAGTGCCGAGATACGCGCAATTGTCGAAGTCGAGCCCTGAAATCTAGTGGGTTTCGTCCATGGGATGGAATGAACGATATCGTTATTTTTAACGATAATTACATTGGTGTAATTCATGGATTTGTTGCGAAAACTCATCTCCATCGGTGCCTGATTGCTTTGCCAGGAATTTGGTTTGGGTAAGAGATACTGCAAAATATGTTGAACTCTGGTAAGGAGCCGAGGCGGCCTAGAACTGCATTATCGTACGAAGTAAACGAAGTATGCAGTCTAACGCCAGATTCATCGCTTTCGTAGTTATGAACATCGCAAGTTCGTGGACAACTCCTGGGATAAATTCTCACCAACGAGGAGCCCAGGACACTGGAACCAAAAGCTTCATGTGCCAAGCTCGTCGATGACACAAGAAATGCTGCCTTTGGTAGATCCCTCAGCGTTTAGGACAATCCAGTCAATTGATGTCGAAAAGCTTCACTTCATAGAAGGAAATGAAGAAATTATGGGAAAGTGCTGCGTAGTACACGTAAGTTCAACATGGCTGTGTACGTAGTCATTTCAACATGGATGTAATGGGGTTGGGGTATTGTAAATTTCATTCAACGCCGCCCTCGATTTGCTGAACTAAATTGGGTTGGTACGCATCGTGTTTTTATTACAGTAGTGCCGTGGCCAGGAAGTCGGCCTTGGGCTGGAATGAAAGAGCAAAGAAGGTTCAGGGTTGTAGTGCCCAGCTTAAGCACCGGATGACCACGAGCTTGAGACCGAGGGAGAAGAGCACTTGCACCATTTGCAGCGATGAGACTCCGAGGTAACGGCTCACTAAGTGAGGGCAAAGGTGGAAGCACTCTATTGTGGCTACATTAAAACCGTCTTCGGTTAGGCAGAGTTGTTCCGCATCTTTAACGGCGCCTTAAGATCTAGTAGTATCGCTCTCTCCTATATTCACACAGATCAACCTCGTTTTGACCGCCTTTTTATGCCATAACGAGGTAAACCCGTGCAAATCCGAGAGTTGCGTGGTAAATTATGTCCAAAGCGATGGCACACACCATTCCCCACTGCCTGAAGTCTTGAATATGCTTTATATCACTGATGGGTACAGACGGGAAGCCAAATCGCCTGAAATGAGGCGTGAAGTTTCATGACACAAACGCATTCGAGGGACGACAAAGGGGCAAAGCCAATGTGTTCAAACTGCCTTAATTGGTAGCAAAAATGTGCATGGTGTACAAACATACAAGTACCTAGTTGCAGCCGATAACGCTACCGTTGTTCAGGATCAATGTGGCAAGCTTGTCAAAGACAGGGGAGCCAAGTCCAGACGCAGCATCCCAGCCGGGACCAGCGGCAAAATTGAGCGGACAGAAGGAGTAGTTGCCGTGTTGATCGGCGACACCGGCACCGTTGTTACCAACAACGATATCGTGGAAGGCCGACGGCGACTCGCCACCAATCTTGTACAGAAGCGGGTTGATGAAACCAACGGAGGGGAGGCCCTTCTGCAGGCGAAGTTCGTTCCAGAGCGTGATGAGGCCAGCCGTTGTTGGCGTCGAAGCCGACGTGCCGCAGTAGCCGCCGAGGTCGCCTTGCACAAAGACGGGGAAGAAGTCGCCGATGGCGGTCACGTCCGGGTACCCGCGGCCCTTGGGGTTGAAATAGCCAACCTGCTTGGGAACGTTGGGCCCCGCGAGGTACGAGAGCACGGCCTTGGCCTGCCACGAGGGCGTAGGGTAGTAGTTGGAGAAGCCGCCGCCCGAGGTAATTGTACCCCCGGTGGCCGCCGAGCACACGACTTCAGACTTCCCGTCCGTTCCGATCTGTGTCGCACCGACCGAGAGCACGTACGGGGACGAAGCGGGCCACTCGGGGGCCGAGACAGAGCAGCCCGTGCTCGAAACGCCGTTGTCTCCTGATGCGATTAGGATGGTGAGGCCGCGCACAGCGAACTTCTGGAAGAGCTCGTCCGTGTGCTTGAGGGCATCGAGGCCGCCAGGAACCATGTTCGCCTCCTCGTCGCCGTATGAGATGGAGTGCACGAGCGACGGGTTGGGGTCTGACAGCACCTGGTTTGCCCAGTCCGAGATCCAGCAGTCGGCGTCGCCGTAGTTCTTGGAGTCGTTGATACTCCAGACCGTCGTCTCGGCGTTCGGTGCCATGGCTGTGATGTACTGGACGTCGAGCGACGCCTCGCCCGTGCCGGCCGAATTGTTGTTGAAGCCATCGCCCTTCTGGACCATGCGAGCTTCCACGAGGTTGAACTTCTTTTCGAAGAGCGAGAGGTCGGCGGGCGACCAGCTTTCGTTCAGAAAGGACGCAATCGCCTGCGTCGCAAGCTCAACCTTGGCGTCCGAGGGCACATTGTAGAGCTGACGGATAAACTGCGGTGTGGCCTGGATGTGGCCGGCCTCTTCATTGATCGGGTGGCGCGGGGGCAAGGGCTTGATAGGGTGCTGGCTGCGCGGGCGGATCGGCGTCTGGTTCAGCGACACGAAAGAGACCTTGCTCTCGAGGTGGCTTGGAATCGTGATGGGCGACGACGCACGGAGAACGCGGTGGCCGTCGGTGTCATGCTCAAACTCGGCGATTTCCGTGTCAAGGAGCTCTCGTGCCTCGCCCACAGTGCTTTCCACAACGAGCACGTTTGCGGACGCAAGGAACGTCGTGCGGCGGTGGCCAAGCCAGCCGTGCACCTCCGCGAGGGCGTCCGGATGCGGGGCCGTGAGCGCGTCGGCGTCCTCAACGGAGAGATACCGGCCATAGTTGGGGTGGTCCGGGTTGGTCACCTCCGCGAAGGTCGATTGAAGTGCGTCGGGGTTGGCCGCTTTGAGGCCGATGGACCATGTGAGCTTGCGATCGTCGTCGGTGACGGGTGCAACGGCGAGGTAGCGCTTGGATGAGAATGCCGAGGTGGACATGGTGGTGGATTCGAGGCAATTGCGAAAGTGAGAGAGCACCGCGAAGCCGTCACGCGCGATGCTAAGCGTGGAGGACCGACCCCTTCTCATCAGATCAGACAACAATAGTCGCGGATAAAGTTGCCACATGTGTACCTTCAGGATCTGAGTTTGCTTTCCATTTTGAACTTCTGCACCTGTTCCCACAAGGGTATCGTGGTAATAAATCTGATAATTGGAGTTCCTCACGCTCGGAGAGAGAAGCTCCACTCAGATTTCTTGGTGTACACCCGTGGGACCAAGTCCGACGTGGATTGCCGGGGACTATGAACTATGTATCCCAAGAGCATGTTACACGTACATTTCGTCTGCACCGAAGTAGCTTTTCCCGTGAGACGCACTGAGAGAGGGCACGGAGGTAGGTATACGAGTAAGTTGAAGGTTGCGATCGCATCCGATCCACAGTTATAATCATTTAGAGTTTCCATCCAACACTGCAGAATCGCCGCGAGGGTGGCCTGAGAGCACTGTGCTCAGCACTAGACAAGTTGTACTCACGGAAACCTACTGATAATCGAAGAGGATGCTACATTGGTGTAACAACTACTCTGTGCTCGAGTGGCTCCCAATGACTGGTGCATCTTCATACGCAGTGTACTGTGAATTCTTGATTGCCTTGGTGGGTCCCGCTGGCATGTGAGACCTCTCTTGGTACTGCAGCGCGGCAAGGTGCCTCCTTATGATGCAACATGGTTCACGAACAAGGTATTGCGGACATCATCAAACCAGAATACCCAGGGCTTGGCGTGCACCACGTCTTCACAATTCTGGACGCATCACTATCAAATCTCGGGTTGTAGGATCAGTGGCAAGAGTTCTCTTAGCTGGAGCGCTTCCTTCTCACCCGTGAGGTGTTGTGATGTGCCCTATTGACGGTGTGCATCAGTTTTAGCGACGTTTCGGCTACATGCCAAGCGCTCTCCATGTCTCCATGGTGACAAAAGCATGCTGATTGGCAATGAGAATTCATTTGTCAAGGGATTCATAGCTCTACTTCGGCCCAACCAGGGCCATCATGGATTACATCTGTGAAGGCTACGAGCCTGCAGAGCACTGCAGTGCGTCTCAGGCTACGGCATCCAAGCTCATTGCCTTTCATTCAATTACCCCTCCAAAGCTTCTTC
Organism: Achlya hypogyna; assembly: GCA_002081595.1. Classification (NCBI taxonomy): domain Eukaryota; phylum Oomycota; class Saprolegniomycetes; order Saprolegniales; family Achlyaceae; genus Achlya; species Achlya hypogyna. The sequence continues at coordinate 23,677 of JNBR01001471.1, read as the reverse complement.
CTTCTCCACAATGGCTTCGGCAAGCTTCATGAGGTACTGCAACTGCACTGTAAGGCGCTTGGATGTCTCGAGGTCATGGCTGCCGTCGAAAGCCGACGTGATTTGCACCACGCATCGCTCGATGTCGTTAGCGTTTTCCTTCTTGAGCGGTGCAAGCTCCTCCAGCGTCGTACAGTCGTCGACTTGCTCCCTACATGGTCGTGTTACGATGGAGAGTAGCGGCGCAGCGCTACCGGCATTCCATGATATGCATGAGAATGGCTGGGTCCATGTACGTCGTGTTGTCGCTGAGGGCGTCGATGCCGTGCAAGTGCAGCTGCAACCACATTGCACTCTTCTTGTACATTACCGACGTACCAAGTAGTTTGCTCGCGTCGTGGGTGCCTTGAGCATGTTGTACGCCGTGTTAATCACAGCCGAGTTAACAACGGAGAGTTCCTTCTCGGTCTTTCCCCACGCTCAGAGGTTGCTTCCATTTCGTGGGTACCTGCGATTTGGAGCCGTACAGGTCCGGGTGCATCTTCTTTTGAAGGCTCCAGTACAGTTGCTCAACGGCCTTGGGATCAATCGAGAAGTTTTCGGGGCTGTACAGCGATCAATCGGACTGAAACGAGAGAGAGATGTACATGCCAAAGATCTTGAAGTAGTTGCAGGCGCCATTGGCATGCAGCGGCTGAATATGATTGCATGAAGCGCAGAAGAAGACGCAACAGTCGTTGGTCTTCCCACAGTTCCAGCAGTTCTCTACGCGCACGGATCGCGGCAATTCGAGATAGCAAGAGGTCATACGGTGGGAGTGCGAGGTAGCCTTGACGCGGTCGCAGCAAGGCGACGCCTTCGTCGAGAGCATCTGCAGTGAAGAGTACCGGTAGGCCTTCAGCATGCTCGCCGGGCCGCTAGGGCGGGCAGCCTGGCGCGAAATCGCAGTGACGGCAAGCTTGATCGCATGCATTTTCGGCCACTTCTTGATGATTCGCAGAAATGCAACGTCCGCAAGCAAATCCGGACAATGGCATTAAGATAAATAAAAATTCAGTATTCAACATACAAATATTGGCTTCAAATTAAGACATCGAGAAAGAGAGCCTGAATTAGTTTGACTCAGGTACTAATTAAAATGACTAATAAAACCCAACCATGTATCTCGTTTTTCGCACTGTGTTCTCTTGTAGTGTATCTTGTTTTTCGTACTGTGTTCCTTTGTAGGGCTAAGGCTTATCAGAATGTCGATGAAGGTGGCACATCTTCGCATTCACTTGTGAGCAAGCTTCATGTTGACGGTTCTTTCTCTCATGGATCTCACTTTTCCCATGATATAAACTTAAGTGGCGTGAAAATAACTAGAGACAACAATGGAACTGACGTACGGATAACACGCAGTGGGGAAGATCTCAGGCGGACAACATGAAGGACGAAGACGTGCTCGAGGATATTGACTTCGATGAGCTAGACGACCACCTGGAGCAGTTCCAGCAAGACGACTTCATTAAGGAAGCTCTCGCCAAGGGGGTGGATCTGCGTCAGTATGCAGCCCAGATCGACCGCGAATTGCGCGATGTCGAGATGGAGTCCATCACGCAATACGTGGCCAAGTCAGCCGACATCGTAGACCTATACAACCAGGTTCAGTCGTGCGATGACATACTCGCGCGCATGCAAGAGATGCTTCTCGGCTTCCAGGCGGACCTCGGTGGCATCAGTGACGAAATTCGCCACCTCCAGAATGAGTCCATCGGCATGAACATCAAGCTTAAGAACCGACGTGAGGCTGAGGAGAGCTTGCGCATTTTCCTCGATCAGGTACAATATCATCGTTTATCTTCATCGACCATGGTTCTATGCTATAGGTGTACATCCCTCCGACCCTAATCGAGGGTATCGACGACGGCGATGTGAACGAGGCTTTCGTGTCGTACCTCATGATCCTCAACAGCAAGCTTACATACGCCAAACAAGCGACAGCCGACGATTCTTCGCTTGGCATTGTTCCTGGCGCAACGCCCGCTGTGAAGCAAGTCGAGTCCGACCTCGAAAAGCTCAAGCTACGTGCGTGTGCCCAGGTTGCCATATCTCCGTTTCCCACGCTCTCACCCCTCGTAGATTCGCGAGTGGCTTCTCGGGCGCATCAATGACCTCAAGAAGCCCAAGACAAACGTGCAGATCGTACAGCAAACGACACTGCTCAAGATGAAGTACGCCCTCTCGTTCTTACAAGACCAAGCGCCGTCCATGGCCCTCGAATTCCGCGAGACATATGCCGAGACGATGAGCCGCATTCTACTAGGCGTGTTCAAGGCCTACCACACAAGCCTCATCAAGTTTCACGACGAAGCTGCGACGCGTACAGACGTGGTCGCCGTCGAGGAGGCGTCGCTCAAGAGCATGTTTTCCTCCCGGGTGACCGTCAACAAGCAGTCGAACGCCTTCTCGCTTGGGGACCGCGACCAAATCCTCGCGCTCGCGACGGCCCCGCCCATTATGATCCACGTGGCGCAAGCTGAAAACCTCAAGTGCCCGTACGAAGTGCTTTTCCGCAGCCTCCAAGCCCACCTGATGAACGCCGCAACGTCCGAGTACCTCTTCGTGCTCGACTTCTTTGCCGGCGCCGACGGCTTTCGTGTGCGCGAATACTTTCTACGAATCTTTGCCAAAACGCTGTCGCTGTGCCTCGAACAGCTCGAGAACTACCTGTGCACGTCCTACGACAGCATCGGGCTGCTCCTGATGATTCGCCTCACGACGGACCACAAGAACCTCATGGCCAAGCGCCGTGTGCCCGTGCTCGACTCGTTCCTCGACCGCGTGCTGCTGCTGCTCTGGCCGCGATACCATGCCGTGATTGAGCTCAATGTGCAGAGCGTGGTCCAGGCCAAACCCAAGAAGCTCGGCAGTGTCGAGTTGCACCCGCACTACGTCACGCGGCGCTACGCTGAGCTCGTGGCGTCGATATTGACGCTCGCGCCGGACGACGCCAACAGCCCGATCCTCAACGGCCTGGCTGCGCTGCGGGAGGGCCTGGTGAGCCTCCTCGAGAAACTCAGCGAGGTGCACAAGAACAGCAAGGACAAGTGCGTGTTTTTGATCAACAACTACGACCTCGTCGCGAGCGTGGTCACGGAGCGCAAGATTGCGTCGGACGAGACGGCCAAGTTCGAGGAGCTCCTCGTGGCCCAGCGGGACAAGTTTGTCGAGGAAGAGCTCGTGTGCTGGTACGGCCCGCTCATCACGTTCGTGCAGCAGACGGAAGCCAAGGGCACGGCACCGGACGCTTCCAAGGTGGAGAAGATCGTCAAGGACTTCAACGCGCACTGGAAAACGGGCATTGACAAAATGAACGGCAACGTCATGAAGTTCTTCTCCAACTTCCGCAACGGCATGGAGATCCTCAAGCAAGTGCTAACGCAACTGCTTCTCTACTACACGCGCTTCATCGAAATCATCAAGAAGAGCTGGGCGCGCCCGCCTGCCTTCGCCAACGACGTCGTCACGACGCAGGAGATCCTCTACGAGATCAAAAAGTACTCGCGGAGCTTTTAAGTAGATCGGTTCCTTGTACATGATTTGATGCATCTGACGATGAGCGCATTCGCATCTGGCCGTCTCGCGGTTGAACAACAGGATGCATCATGGCGCCGAACCGCCAGCCCGCGATGGATTGATGGTATGCCGCTTTACTTGGCGCTCAGGGCACCATGTCGCCCGTTGAAGCAGTCGGCCTTTGCCGGAGCTTTCGATGGACGACTGCTGGAGAATCGAGTAATAAACAGTTATTTTCTTTTCAACTGTTAGACGTGTCACTGGTGCGTCTTGCGCACGGGGGCGATCTTCTTTTCGGCGAAGCTGGGGAGCACGAAGGCAGCCTCGTGGATCTTCGAGTTGTAGTAGCGGAGCTCCTCGGCCGTCTTGGGGTCGACGGTGCGCTTGGGCTTGGAGAGGGCGTTGGGCGACTCGTCGAGCGAGCAGAGGACGAAACCAATCTGGCCCGAGGGGTACGTGGGGATCGTCGTGTAGGCGTACTGGACAGTGGGGAAGAACTGACCGACACGGCCGAGCACGTCGGCGATGAGGTCAAGGTGGAGCCAGAGGCACTCGCCCTGGGTGCACACAATGCCGTTGGGGTTGAGGGCCTTCTTCATGTTCTCGTAGAACTCCGAGCGGAAGAGCACCTCGGCGGGGCCAACCGGATCCGACGAGTCGACGATGATAACATCGTACTTGCCGCACTGGCCGTTGCGGAGGTATGCAGCAGCATCGTCGTGCATGAGCGTGAGGCGCGGGTCGTTGAAGGTCGTGGCGAGCGAGTTGGCGAAGTACTTCTTCGACACATCGCACACCATAGGGTCGATCTCGCACATGACGATCTTCTCGACCGACGGGTGCTTGGCCACCTCACGGAGCACACCACCATCGCCACCGCCGACAATGAGCACCGACTTGGGGTTGGCATGCGAGTAGAGCGGGAGGTGCGAGATCATCTCCTGGTACGAGAACTCATCGCGCTCCGTGCACTGGATCACGCCGTCGAGCACAAGCACGTTGCCGTACGTCTGGCTCTTGAAGACGAGCACGTCCTGGAAGTCCGACTTGCCGTGGTAGAGCACCTCCTCCTGCGCAAGGCAGAACTTCTGGCCGGGCCACATGGCCTCGGTCTCGCTGAACCACTGGGTCGTCGACATCGTCCTGAGAATGCTCTTGTTGCGCTGGGGGCAAAATGCAAAGTGAGCTGCTCGGGGCCGCGCTAGCGCCTGCGCAAGCCGCTGCATTCCGCGTTCGATTTTTGAGAGCCAATCTTGGTGATTTTATTCATCCCAGCTGGTGCAGCCATACAAACTCCAAGATGTTCTTAAAAATGGGTTTTAGCCAGGCGACCCATGGTAATCAACGGAGGATTCTGCCACTAAGTTGCGCCGCCACCCGCCTGTCCCGATTGTACTTAACAACGAAGCAAACTTTACGTGATGCACAGATTGTATCAAGAATGGAATTCCAGACCACTTCAACGAGACAAACCGAACTTTACGCGACGGACACACCGCATGGTTTCGTGGGGAAGGGGTAGGGGAGACGATGAGTGGTGGGGGTTGGGTATCTTCGCATCGCACCAATCAGAAGCGCCCATGATGAAAGGTCCAGGTCCCCGACCGGGGTGCGGGATTATTAAAAGATTTTATCTTGGCTTGGTGATTGTATAGAGTTATTGCAATTTAATGTTTCCCGACTCGAGGAGTCATTTTGACTACGGGGGGGTCACCTTGCGTGCAATGACGCCAGCCTTGGTGCCGAGAACATACAAAGGCCAAGTGATCTAGGTGCTGTGGGACGCCGGAGGGTGGGATTTGCCAAGGGCCCCTGACTTTCAGAGGGGGGGCATCGTCGTGTGCTGGCGCACTATTGGGCAAGCACAAGATCTGGAACCGGTGGCCGTCGGCGCCCCTCTCACTTCTTGGAGCAAGCGTCCTGCGCCCCCGATGTTGTTCTTGCTGAAGGGATTGCGATGCACCATTGTGTTTAAGTTAAGAGACTCAGCAGAGGTATCAGCTTCGGAAACGGCCCGTGAAACGCCAAAATTTGTGCATTTGGGAGCAATTGTCGACGACGTGGCAGACGCGACGGTTCCAAGTCCACAGCGTCTCGGGCAGTAGAATACGAAAGAACAAATTGTCCTTGTAGCTACATCGCACGCAAGTGGGTTTCCGTGGTGCGCAGGTGCATTTCGGCCTCCTCTTTCCTCTTGCGTATTGGGGTGGACCCTGGGCCGGCGACACATACCCTCCCTGCAGCACATCATACTGTAGCCATCCCGTCTGTATTGACTTGGCCTTGTTCATTGTAAATCAGCGCATGTACTTGTCATGATGGAATCGATGAGCTCCTCCTGAAGTCGTTACGTTGGGCAATGGGCCCGGCACCTGGGATTCACCGCTCTTTTTGTCTATTGTCCAAAGTCAACAAGGGAGACAAAATCACAACACCGATGCAGTCTGATCAGAAGCGTGTAGAAGCCGATCACGCACTGTGTATCTGGATTGTGAAAGGAGCGCCAGTATCCGCACATCAACTGCCCCGAGTTGCCCTTGGGATTTAGTGCTCTGCCATCCTCTCCTCGTGTGGGTGCTATGATTTGGTGAATCCCAGCAAAATTAGTCAGAGTAGGTGGGTGAACCACGAGAGCTCTCAACCTGAGCGCTTACAAGATCCTCACTATTAGTACAACGGTTGCCGCGCTTCTATAAGAGTCGCACGCCTTCAGTGATCGCGACAGAGAGTTGGCCGGGCCGCTGCTCATCAAGTGCCTCAGATTCACACTGATGTAAGGTACTTGGGGGTGATGTTCTTAATAACGGCCGCGCCAAACCAAAACGGACGTGCAAGCAGGAATTCCTTGCGGAATTCACGCCGCGCAAGTACACTTACGATAGGATTCGTACTGCGAGTCTTGAAGCTTGGCTACAGCGTCGTGGAAAGTGACGCTAGTTAGATGGGGGCCTTTCTTGGTTGTGGTAGCATGGTGCGCCATTCGTCCTCAAGTGGTTCGCCCAGTTTTCCTTGCTAACCTTTGAGCAATATTCATCGCCCTCGATTGCTTGATTGGGTCAACATTTAGCATCAGCCCATGACTTTGAGTATACGTTGTTTTCCAGTAAAACAACCCCATCAGCTTGGCTGCGAGCAGTCTCTAGGATATAAATACTTACAGCAGACGCCCAGGGGCTGCAGTCCCGAACGATCGCCTGTGTGGTGCAGTACCATCAACGGAACTTTCTATTGTTGAAAATTGCAATACCAATTGTCATCCCCGTCCCCTAGATCTCTTAACTTGAAACGTCAAAACTTGACGTAGACTCGAGTAACTATCTTGCTGTACCTAGTCACCGCCTTTGACGTCGTGTCCTCTGTGCCACCGATGATTTAATTGTTGATTATGTCGGCTTGGTTGCGATCGTTTCCTTGCTTTCAGCACTTGATCGTCCATTCAAGGCTGCCCAGGATTGTGACCCACTTAACTAATAGGTCGATTCGCCATGTCATCGTCTGAGACGGGAGTGTGCATCGATCCTTGAGATCTTGGACTCAACAACGTTTGTACTAGATGGCTCTTGACCGTTGTCAGGCTGCCCCAAAAGCTGTGGAGGTGTTCAAGCCCTTTGCACAGATCGAGTACCAGTATACGCTCCCAAATATGTATCACACAGCGAAGGGCAAACTAAACGGCCTCCCAAAGTCATCGACAGCTCAATGAGCGCGGTTTAAGAAACTTGGGCAAGGTCTTGGCACCTGCCGTGGCTGAGCTGAGGCTTCTACGAAATGCTCACAAGGAGAGCCGCCAAATGCAAGCTTGCAGACACCGAATCAGGACACATACCCGACAACGACAAACGGTAGACTCGGCGAACTCAATTCCAGGTGAACTTGTCCACATTCGCATTGTGCTGCGGCACTCGACAGTGCTGGACCGACCAAAAATATATTCGATATTAACGTGTATTGAGTATGCTCATATATAATATATGACAGTACTGGAGGCTTGGATTGCAATTCCAAATGGGGAACAGCGCCAGCGGCGAGGGCAATGCGACCCTCGTGTTGGCCCCAGCCCAGACCGCGGCGCTCGAGAAGATAGTGAGCAGCCAGCCGTACATGATGAGCGACAGCGTCTGGTTGTCTTTCTTTTCAATGGACCAGGTGCTTCCCGCCATGCCCAAGGCTAAGCTGGTCAACTTCCTCCGTCCGTACACACATGCCATGGGTAAGGCACCATGGACTCCAAGAGGTAACGCATCTTAGCCGCCAACACACATATCTCCGGCAACTTTCGAATGCTTGTTCGCCACGTAACGCGCTGCCTTCGTGCTCCCGGCGAGGCGTCGCCAGGTCGCTCGGTGCTCGCCGCGTCATCCGCTAACGTCGTCAACGTTCTTGTTATCGTGCGCAACTTTTGTCTTCACTTCGTCGAGCGCGACGCAAACCAACTAATCGACGTCTTCAACGACAAAGGCTTGGCCAAGGATGCCTCTGGCCTCCGCGCTGGTACTGCCACAAGGAAGGGTACCATTCCGTCTCATTCAAAGTGCAGAGGACTCGTGGCGCCCGAACCAGTTTCAACGGGAGTCCAGCGCCCTTGATGTCCAGCGTACGCCCATGCGCTTACGATGCACCTAACGAACCTGTGGTTAGATGAAGACGACGTCGCTTTCAACTTTCTCGACGCCCTCTGCTCCACCGTGCTCGAAAGCGCACCGAGGTACCGCCGACAGCCCCCGCGATTACCTCACAGCGTAGCCTCTAGCGACGAGACGTACGACATGCACCTAGAATGTATCAACACCCTACTGACCCTCTTGGCTTCGCCCGCATATGGCCGCGACGCATCACTACAGGCGCGGTTTCTCGCCGACGCCCGCGCCGGCACCAAAGGCAAGAGTGCGGCGTGGGCCCCCGGCCTCGTGAAGCGCGTCCTGTACTCTTATTTGGACGAGCTGCCGCCGCCCGACCCCTCGTCGGCCGCATCCGTTGCCGCGCTCGCCTCAGTAGGCCCCCCTCCCCGTAAGCACGGTGCAGCCTCACCGCCTTGACCGTCGGCGTAGCCAGCTGGGGCGTCATGGAGTACTTCGTCGCAACGGACACCCCCGTTTTCCCGCTCGCCGACCGCGGCGTGCTGTTGCTACTGCTGCTGCTCCATGCAGCGCCAAGGTATTACCGTCCACGGAGCCAAGGCTCAGCTTCCAAGTAGCGAGCACAACCCTTTCCGCGCCGCGCTACAGGCACTCGAGGACCGAGACGATGGGCCGACCGCATCCCATTCCGTATCGTACTCGCATCTCGTGAATGTCCTTGGCCGGTACCGCTGAAGCTGGCAGCCCTGGAGACTGAGCTGGCGGCAGGAGTCTCGACAAGGACATCTCGAGCATGCTTCTTTACTCGCTTGCGACTCTCCACCCGGGCTTCGTCGGTGCAATCACGCGGCCCCTGGACACCGAGCTCTTGGTTGGACAGGCTGCGAAGCTCGGCTGCTCATGCACCGTAGGGACTTCCGTTGCTACACGCCATCTATGAGTGCACCGACCCGACCAAGCTGTGCATCTACCTCGCGACGGTGCTCAAAGTGACGGCGCTGCCGGACGTGGTTGAAGCGTTGCATGCAACGATGGTACGGGCGCTCTTGTGGCCGAGAAACTCATGGAAACCCATGCGTTCCAGATTGACGACCACATTTCATGGTACGCGGAGAAGTACATGGTGGATATTTCGTTCGGGAGCGCTGCGGTCGTCGTCCTTGTGCGCCTTGTGCATCGCAACGTGGCGACGTACCGCGACGCCGCGGTGCATTCGCTCGCGTTCGCAGCGCTCTTCAACTTCGTACAGTTTGCGTCGCAGCTGCACCAGAACGCAAGCCAAGCGCTCGTTCAGTCCCTCGAGCACTGGGCGAAGAAAGAGGCGCTGGCGCAAGCGGAGCTCGACAAGCTCCAAGCAGCCGTTGCCGAAGACGCCGACGCAGCCCTCGACGGGCAGGCCAAGGTAGACCGTTCGCATGGAGGACAGTTGGCTTTTTATATTATGTAGCTCCTGGAGAAGCAGCAGTTGTACATGGAGTGCATGCGGCTCATACTGGGCTTGCTCCGCACTGTGTTGTCTCCGCGATTGCTACCGCAAAACCCTCAGCTCGTAGCGACGCATGTGGCCGTGGGGTGCTCAGCTCGGGGTAGATGTACTCGCTGCTACAGGCCGCCGCGCTATTCCAGTCCCTCGCCAGCCACGCAGATCTAGCGTTCCAAACGTGCGACGACCACACGCGAGTCCAAGAGGTCCTCGCCTACTTTCGCGCCGTCATCGACATGGAAGAAGAAACGCACGCAGACACGGACGAGGTGCATGTGCTGAGCGTGGAGCGGGTGTTCGAATATATTGATCGTGGCTGCGCGGGCCTCTTTCCTGAGGTACGAGCGCGGAGGATTGGAGCAGCGCTGACAGCTAGCTCCAGGGGGCTGCCAACGACAACGGCCTATCAACCTACGGCTACGACTTCGAAGAAGACCCCGACCAGGCCCAAGCCTACTTCGCGCACCACGTGTGGCTACGGATCGTCGAGCACACGTCCGACTTCAATTGGACCTTCAACAAGCTTGTTTATCGGCCGCGCACGGCCGCGTAAGTTGATGCGTAACAAAGAGCATCGTTCAGTGTTAGCAGCTAGAAGGTATTGCATTGGAGCCGCGCGAACGATGCGACCAGCAAGCCAACGAAGATCTCACTGGGGTGCGCCCGAAGAGGCCTCGGAGCCCAGGAAGGAAGCGTGTCAGGCGGCCGTTGCCACGTCGGTGGCCGTTGCCGTAAGATTGCAACGTGAATCCGAATAGGTGCGATGAGACTTAATTGAACGGTGGAAATTCGAACTCCACAATTTGTGTGGGCTGGAGCACAAGATGGCCGAGGAGGAAGCAAAGACGGGCCTCGAGAAGGAGAGCCGCGAGCGCAAGGATAGCCGCGAGCGCAAGAGCAGCCGACGCGACAAGGATCGCAAGAGCAGCCGGCGCGACAGAGACGATGACAGGGACCGTCGCCGCCGCTCGCGCAGCTACTCGCCGCGGTACCGCTCGTCGCGGAGCCGCCGATCCCGGTCGCGTTCGTCCCGGCGAGACCGCGACCGCCGCAGCAGCAGACGTTCCCGTTCGCGGTCGCCTCGGCGTTCGCGTCGCAGCCGCAGCCGCAGCCCGCGCCGTCGGTCCAAGGAGAAGTCGCCGTCGAAGGATGGCAAGCCGGAGTTCAAGTCTCTCCTCACGTCGGTGCCCGTGACGGAAGCACCCGAATTCCCTCCGATGGAACCCGCTCCGGCCAGTAGCTCGCAGCAGACGTCGATCACACAGATGATGCAGCAATACCCGTCGCTGAGTCTGCAGGAAGTTCTCCTCAAGATGTCGCAGTCGACGAGCACGTTGTCGTCGGCTGTATCGCTCAAGCCCATGCGCGAACTCTATGTGGGCAACCTGCCCCCTAACGTGACGGGGTCACAACTGCAGGAGTTCCTTGGCACCATCATTCAGCAGGTGGGCCTCTCACTTCCGGGCCAGCCCGGCAACCCGATTCTCTCGGCGTGGATCTCGACGGACAACCAATTTGCTTTTCTCGAAATGCGCACCGTAGAAGAGTGCAACCTCGCGCTTCTTCTCAACCAGCTGAACATGCTCGGGCGCCAGCTCAAGTTTGGCCGCCCGCGCAGCTTCGTTGGGCCCGCGCAGCCGATGCCGAACATCTCGTCGCGCACGCAGACGGCGCTTGTGAACCTCGGATGCACGCCCAACCCGATGTGGTTTGCGGGCGGCGCCGCTGCCTGCGGTCTCGCTGACGCCGGGCTTCTTGCGCCCAACTCGGGCTTCTCGGACATTGGCCAGTTGCCCCCTGACAACACGTCGAACCGTCTGCTCATGGCCAACATCCCGACGGTGCTCAAGGAAGACCAGGTGGCTCAGCTGCTGGAGCCCTTCGGCGAGCTCAGCCGCTTCCTGCTCGTCAAGGACAATGCGGGCACCTCCACGGGCAGCGCGCTCTTCGAGTACACGGATGAGTCGGTCACGCAGAGCGCGCTCGACGGCCTCAACGGCCTCGAGATCGCCGGCAGTGCGCTGCTCGTGCAGCGCGCGCCTCGCCACGGCACGATTCCCGAATACAACCCGAACGCCCCACCCGAGGCCACGCCGACGCCGGTGATCCAGCTTGTAAGTCACCCGATGAGGCTGCTTCCTGACGGAAGCCTAGGGCAACATGGTGCAGGAATCGGAGCTCGAGGACGACTCCGAATTCGCTGACCTCAAGCTCGATATTGACGAGGAGTGCAACAAGTTTGGCAAGGTGGAAGCGCTTGTGATCCCTCGCCCGAGCGTACGTCCGCAGTTGTCGCCGTCTGGCAGCTCATGGCCGGTGTAGGACGGGATTCCGGGCGTCGGCAAGGTGTTTGTGCGCTTCGAAAACGTCGCGGGGGCCGTCGCTGCCACCAAGGTAGCTTCCACATGTGGCTACGGGCTCACGGGGCTCTGCGTAGGCGCTGACGGGACGGAAGTTTGGCGGCAACGTGGTTGCCGTGAGCTACATGAGCGTCGAGGCCTTCGAGAACAAGGCGTTCGAGTAGGCGTCGCTATCACGCATTGGATAGGATTTATAACTTGGCAACTTACGATCGACTCGTCGAGCTCTCTTCTGGTACTCGGTCAGCAGCCTGTCGCCGTGGCCCCTCTGGCAACACTTCGACTCACCGTTCGGTCGTAGCTTGGCACCTGAGGCCCAGCGCTTGACAAGCTGCCGCTAGCGCCGGAAACGAGCCCTTGAGCTTGTGCACAGCGTCCAGGGGCTCGTAATAAACAGATTCGCGTGGCGCAGGGTCTTGGTGGGTGAGGCTGGGGCAACGGTGCGGATCAAGCCCTTGCATGGTCGCCCATCCCCTCGTTAGAAGGTCTGAGAGCGGTGGAGGCTGCGCCAAGTGCAGGGCGGCCGTGGGGGCACCAAGCCCGGAACACAATGGCATTGGCAGGGCGACACAATCATCAGGAATTCGTTTTCGGGACCCAAGAGTTGTTGCGATCCTTGCGACCGTGGTGTTCCTCAACGGTCTGTCGTGGGTGGGGCTGTCGTTGGCAATACGCGCAGATGTGGTCAGTCGGGACCTCGTACACTGTAAACGTTGTGTTGAGCGCCATCCAACGACTCAAGTCCGGCGCGACACACCGCTGTCGTGACCCCCTCCGCTGCGTCCACCTCGAGCTCGTGAACTGGAGAGGCAGCGCTGCACCCCAAGCACTGGCGACTGAGGGCGGCTGGGCCTCAATGCATCTGGACCTTGCCGTCCTCTGCAACGCATGGCCAACTTGAGGTTCCACACCGCATGGCGCATCCGGAATTCGAAGCCGCTGCGATCGTCTCCGCCTGTTGTGCGTCGACTCGTCCCGTTCCGGTGCTGGCCAGCGTTGGACGTCATCTGCTGCACATATACGCCGATCTTTGCCATCTCGCCGCAGCATCTCCCTCTGGCCGCCGGCTCTCACGAGCCCAAGACCACCTTGGAGCCTGGACGGCGATCGAACTGGTGGCCGACGCCGGCCATTGACATGAACATCGCGACCGGCTTCGGGCAGCATCTCGGTATGATTGCTCGCGGCCGCCCCTAAAGCAATCGAAGGTTGCGGCAAGCTTGCACCGAAGCCATCAGTGGCGTGTCCCAGGCGAATCGTCATCAAGCACGCGATCCAAAACATTCGCGCCATCGGAGTGGGTGGCAGTGCGGATTTGACCATGAACACGCTCTATGGCAATTGTGCCGCCGCCGCCAACGGCGCGCTGGCGTCGCCCGATCCGTGCGTCGTCTACGGCGACAACCGCACGACGCTCGTCACGGCGAGTCCGGCGTTTGGCTTGCGCAGTGCCAACGTTGAGGTGGTCCAAGGCCTTCCGTCGGTGGCCACGTCAGTGTACGCCGACGTTCATTTCGCGGGCGACCGATCGGGCTATCTGTAGAGATCTATCCAACAACAGCATTTACAGAATGACCTTCGACCGCCAGCCCAATGTGGTGTCGTTGTACGGCGCTTACGCGCTACGGGTGGCTCATGGACCCAATCTGCGTAGAAATCTAAGCCGCAACATGATTTCGTCGCTAGACGCTGTGGCCTCTCTGCCCAACCTCGAGACGTTGTACGTGCTCGTTGCCCTGGAGCGCCTGGTGCTGATCTCAACGGTTCAGGGACTTGAGCATGAACAAGCTAACGACATGGACGAACGCGGGGGCTCTGCCAAATCTGACCGCTTTGTACGCGAATCTGGCTCGCAAAGCGCACTTACTCCTCTGCGTAGAAACCTAAGCGGCAACCAGATCCGTAGCTTGTACCGGCCGACGTTTCCCCCGTCTCTCGTGTCGCTGTAGGCGTCGCTCGACCTGCGGCTGGCACTAACAGACGCATAGGGACCTCTCGGGCAACCCAATCACATCGTTTGACCTCACAACAGCCACGTACAACGCGCTAAGCGTTCTGCCGATCCTTCGCTTGAGCGGCGTTAGCATCACGACTTGCGCTGGCACGCTGCGCCTCCTTGGCCGCACCGTCGTCTGCGTCGTCGATACGCCCCACGAGTCGACGTCGTTGCTCACGAGTAAGGTGGCAACAAGCACTGGGAAGCTCACGGCATCGGCTAGGCACGTACGGACAGCTCATCGTGGTCTTCAGCTGCATCGGGCTCTTCACATTAGCGTACCTTATTTGCGTCAAGGGCATCTTTTCCTCGGACCGATCGGACGACGCGTCCCTCCGCGACACGTGCGTGAGCTCTGCTTACTCGATCATGGCGGACGACCCGATGGAATACCGCATCTCGCTCTCGATCGAGATGGACCCCAAGCCGTTCGAAGCCGTACTGCACCACGACCCGCTGCTGCAGCCGCGCGCCCTCGCGATGAAAGACGTCAAGAAAGTAAAGCTGCTTGCCACGGCGGCGTACACACGCTACGTGGCGGAACACCATGGTGCAAAGGTTCACGCCAAAGTGCTCACGCCCCTCGACAACCCACAGCCCCTACTTGCCGGCCTCGTCAACGAACTCGCCATGCTCGCTCGCCTCGACCACCCCAACGTCGTTGCCCTGGTGGGGTTTGCGACGTCGTCGTCGCTGCTGGACCTCACGGTCGTCACGGAATTCGTTGCTTTGGACACCGTCGCCTCCGTGCTAGGAGACGTAGACACTGCCAAGTACCTCCGCTGGACGACCACCAACGCTATCATGCCACCGAAAGTGGAGATGGCGCGAGACGTGGCGGCGGCCGTCGCCTACCTCCACTCCAAGGGTGTGCTGCACAATGCCATTTCCACCGAAACTACCTTTGTGTCGTCCAAGTGGACTGTCAAGCTTGGAGACTTTACCCACAGCTCGTACGAGGACGATCCCAAGACTTGCGCGGTGGCGGCGCCTGAAGTGCTCGCGGGTGGTTCACGTTCGTCAAAGTCGGACGTCTACCTTTTGGGGCATTTCATATCCGCGCTCGAGACGAGCGATCGAGCCCTTATCCCCGCCAGCGTTCAAGCGATCATTGATCTATGCGTCCAAGACGACCCGCAAGCGCGGCCTGACGCCACCGAGGTTGTCGCGATGCTTCAGCGGTGCGCAGAGTCCCCAGCTCCGAGCGAACCGCAACCTTAGTGTACCATATCCGTGGCACCAATGTAATCTTATTCGCGTCGTTTTCCGAGGCCTCCTGACGCGCCCCGATGCTTCCGGGACATCGATCCAAAAGTTTCCCAAATATTTTGGGTCATCGCACGAGTTTACAAGGTCGGCGACCTGCGTGATCACCGCGACCACCTGGGCGTCGCCTGTCGCACCCGTGCGTCTGGTCGACGCAAGGAGGTGGCCTGCATCAACGGCACCCGTGAATCAGATGCGCCGCTCCTGGCACGCAGTTGTTCCCTTGCGGCCGGTCCGAGGGCAACGTTTGAGAGATTTTCCTGCGCAAATTGCCGTCGGAAGTCCGCAAAGCCTCGAAGAAGGTGGCGACGCTGTCACACGCGCGGGAATTCACCGATCTTCCTCCTCCGTCGCCGGAGGGGATTGGCTACTTGTTGACGTTGCCTTTCAGGGCAACCAATCAGCGCCACGGTCGCAAAGCGATTACCCGCGACCAGTTTTCCATTTGAAGCATGCTTCGCGGTCTGCTGCTGGCAGCGGTGGCCAGCCAGAGCCTCGCTCTCACAACTTTCTACGGCGCCTGCCCCTCGAATCCTGCGAGTCCTTGCGTCCTCTTCGCCAACGCGTCCGTCGAGACTGTCGCAGTCGACGCCAACAACGCCTGCGTCATCACAGGCGCTGGGATCGACTACGTTAGCTCGCTCCCAGCTACCAGCACCACCATGTTGCTGCGTATATCTTGCTTGATGTGCTCACGTCGTTGTGAATAGCAATTTGGCCTCGAACAACATCACTGGTTTCGGCAAACAGACTTCATCAGTT